>JAWNOA010000109.1:0-130265 GCA_035046345.1 Drosophila birchii | reverse complement strand
AAAATAAAAAAACACTTGACAAAAAAAAAACTTGAGAAAAAAATTCTAAAATTGTTTTCAAAATTGTAATATTATAATATTGTTTTCCTGAAAATTGTAATACTAACCCTTTAAATTCTTATATTGTTTAATGTTTTCCTGAAAATTGTAATACTAACCCTTTAAATTCTTATATTGTTTAATATTTTCCTGAAAATTGTATTATTATAATATTGTTTTCCTGAAAATTGTAATATTTTTTTTAATATTGTTCTGAAAATAAAAGCGATGTTTGTTCCTTAAAATACAAATTTTATTCATTTATTTATTAACAATTTTTCAATTTTATTTATTTATTTAGAATTATAGCTTACATTTTTCATTTATTTATTTACAATTATAGCTTACATTTATTCATTTCTTTATTTACAATTATAGCTTACATTTATTTATTTACAATTTTACCTTACATTTATTTACAAATTTTATCTTACATTTATTTATTTATTTATTTATTTTATTTTATTTTTTATGTTTTTTTTTTGATTGTTTTTTTCTTTTTTAATAATTTTTTTATTTTTTTTTATTTTTATTTTTATTTTTTTATTCTTTTTTTTATTCTTTTTCACAATTTAGTAAAGTTAATTCTAATTCTGTGTAAAACATATCAAATGTACATTCCTCTATATTTTTCTTAAATTTTTCTATCTCACTCTCTTGATTATTATTTATATTAGAACCATTTTCTATTTCTTTAATTCTTTGTTCATAAACGTAAATATTAGCATTGATTTCATCAAGCTTATTTTCTAATTTTTGTTCTTCTATTTTATAATGTCCGTATTGTAATGTATTAATTTTATTATTTTGAATAAGAACCTTTGTATCTTTATGACTGAGTACTACTTTTTTACATTTGACTGTAGATAACAAATGATTTTTAGATCTAATCATTGACATAGATCCTATCACTTCCTCTTCCGAACACAAACATTTTTTAAAGCTATTAAAACTTAATTGATCTATTGCACTTCGTTTTACCCCCTTTGATTTTTCACTGTTTTCTCAGTGTTATCATTTTAATTAGATGACTTGAATGCATACATTTTTGATCTTAAACCAACAAATTCAGTCATTGGTCTTCCATTAAGTTCGTCTTTAAAAAATTCCAACTTTTTCTTATTGGCCTTTGGAAAATTATATAGATTTAGTAAGTCATCAGAATAATCTGATGTATCAAACTTCATCTGAATATCATTTTGAATATCCTTATAAAAATCTTCAGTTTCAATAGTGTATATAAAAGAATCTGTATCCATATAATTTAATTGCACATTTTCATTATACTTAGGTATAAGTATAATGAAAATCATACATTTTCCATTTGGATAAGTCTAGTACTGCAAATCCCAAATATAAAGGTATTATTATATAATACATTTAGTCTTTTCATTTGAAATGCAAAGAAGTTTTCTGAGAACTGTTTTACGCTATGGAAGTTCGACTTTGAAATGAGGGATCTAGCGCAATATCTTTTAGCACCAGAAGAATCTGATGATGATGCACTTTCCCATTCTGTAATTAATTTTACATCTACACGTTTATCTACATTCTCCATAGTCTTCCCATAAACCGCATTATTTAAAAGCTTAAAAAAGTCCTTTTCAAAAGTATTTTTTGCATTTGTCCTATAAAAAGTATTTAAATCAATATATGTCTTCAACCAAGGTTTCTGAAAGAAACGAAGACCTCTATGAATTTTTTTCAGTACTAATCCATTTTTTTACACTGTTGAAGATTTTTATAATGAATTATATAATTTTTTTTATCCCTTAAGTCAGCAATTAATTTTTTTACTTTATCTGACTGGGATGGTAATTGATTATTACAACAAAATGGAAGATCATTATGCTTATCATGCAAGTTTAAAGGGTATTTTAAATCTACCTCAAAAATGTATCCGTATTCATCATCATCTTCAATTTCTAATATGTTTATAGACTCAAGTGTTTGCCTTGAAACCCATTCAAAACCTCCATATGGTAAAGATTGTGACATAGCCCAACCATATAAATTATTTGCATCCAAATAAATTAAATATGATGATTTTTTTGTACTATCAAAATTTTCAACATATTTATTATTTGCTTTAGCTTATCTACATGTGCATTGGACTAAACCACCTCGAATACCACTTTGAATAAATTTATACTGATCTATATCAGTTAATAAATCTAATTCAACATAGCCTCCCATGATAATCCTGGTGTAGTGAAAAAATGCGCCGGATCAAGAGAATAAATTTTAATACAAAGTCTTCGGAAATTTTCAAAGACATCAGACATTAATAAAACATCTGTTTTCAAATATAATTCTAAATACTCTTTTAGATTCTCACATGAAAACTCATTCCATACCTCTTGTGCGTGAGTATAATTTTCAATTGAACATTCATTTTCAGTTAAGGAACTATAGAAAGCTTCTCTAGGAGGTAATTGACTTTCATTTAATTTCTCAACTGAATGTAAATATTCATAAGGAAATACACTCTTTCTTCGCATGAGATTGAATTGATTTTCATTCGGGAAAAATGATCGGGTAATATGCATTTGTTCACTATCCAGATTTGAAGCTAATGCGTCTAATGCAGAAGGCATAAAACGAAATGAATCTAGAAAACGGATTTCAAAGCTTTCACCATTACTTAACGTTATAATTTTTGAAATTGAAATATATTGTTCCTTATTTAATGGTATTACATTTATTTCGCCAGGTATGAGAGCCAAATCTTTTATAAATAAATGACAATCATACCTGGTGAAATTATGGAAGAATACAGGAATAAATTTAGGAACCCTATATTTTAAATTGCATGCATTATGTGCTGCACCCCTGAATTTTCCTGTGAAGTGACAATGATCCCTAACTCTATCTAATAAAAGAGGAGAGTTACATATATGACAATGACTAGATTTTTTAAAATCTTCTTTTTCTATATCGGACATTATAATAGCTACATTTTTCGAAATATGGTTCTCATATATTGTTATTAAATTTTCTATTCGAGAGGAGAGGAAATTCATGCCTGAATTTAATTTTGTTTCTAACACAAACTTATCTAAACTATTATCATGTGCACACTTTATATAGTATGCATATGAAATAGGTTTGTGTATATTAATTATATTTAAATTTAAAGTTACATTTTGATTTATGGAGTGAAGGATGCATTCAAAGTCAGCATAAACCGTGAATGGAACCATCACTTCCTTTTGAAAATTAGAATATCTTAATATAGCATCCTTAGGGTTTGGTAATCGAGAGACTTTTTTGCCACAGACTTCTGAATGTCGATTGGCAGCATCCTCACTCAATGAATAATTTAGGCAAATCTGGCAGAACCATTTCTTTGATTTATCTCGTGAAACTTGAGATGAAACCAAACTAAAATAAAATAATAAAAAAATATATATAATACACCGTGAGATATATTGATAATAAAAAAAACCAAAAATGATATTATAAATAAAAAAGAAAATATATATTTATATATAATAATAATAATGATATATAAGACAACTCACTTTGATAGATTTTTTATCCATGTGTAATGTGCTTTTGATCCTTCCTCCAGTAGCAACATATTTATATATTTACTCCTCACTACGGGGGAATAAAATATAGGTCCAAAAATAGCTCCATCGTCGAATCCAAAAAGAGTTATGTTGATCTCTTTATTTAATTCCATGAATTTTTTTATGTCCGCAGGTTTAAGTGGGAATTCCAATCCACTAAAATTTAATGTGATTCCATTGACTTGAATAACATTATTATTTATATTCACTTTATAAGTCGCACATCTGTTTGCATTAGTATTGATATTTTTTAATGCTGCGATTAAGCTCCATTTAAAGCAATATTCATCATTAACGTTTTTCACATTAATTATCGCCTTTTTATTTTCCAAGTAAGGCGGTAGCTTTATGTATGATGATCCTCTTAATGGTGAATATTGATTAATATTCATTTCCATTCGAATGTGATAAACTAAAGTCCATCCACTATCCCTTTCTTGGAATTCTTCCATCCTTGCCAGAATTTTTTCCATATGCTCCTTGAATTCCGTTTCAATATTTGAATAGGCGGTGATTATTGTCATTTTACTTTGAAATGACTTTATTTCCTCGCATTCGTTTCCTTCCTTCAAGAGGGCATATTTTCCGAAAAGTTCAAAGTTTAGTTTTACGGATATATAACTTCCCAACAATTGATTTAAATGTGGGAGAAATGCTGATCCTGCTTCCTCCATGAATACTGTTGGGTAAATTACACCCATCTCAGTATTTTCATATAAATACTGGACAATCCTTCCTTGGAATCCAGAACTGATTTTTTTAATCCTTGAATCCACTGGCTCGATTACATTTTGCTTGTGTTGGTCCGTTCGCAGATGATGATTCCACGAAATGTTACCGGAAAGGGTAATGTTGCACTTCTCACAGTACTTATTCATTTTTGTTTTTTGTTTATTTATTTTTTGTAAGTTATTTAAATATTAAATATATATTATATATATATATATATATTATTTTAAACATTGTTCACAACACGATTTTTTAAATATATTTTTTTGTAATATTGTTCACAAACACGATTTTTTTAATATATATATTTTTTTTAAATATAGTTCACAAACACGACTTTTTTAATATATTTTTTTTGTAACATAGTTCACAAACACGACTTTTTTAATATATTTTTTTTGTAATATAGTTTACTCTTTTTTATATATTTTTCAGTACTATTGTTTACACTTTTTAAATATATTATTTTTATATTTTTGGAGGGTTCACACGATTTTGTTATTTACTATTGTTTGTAATAGTATTTTTACGTATTTTGTTATTTACCATTGTTTGTTATAGTATTTTTATGTTTTTTGCACAAACACGAGTTTTTCAAATATTATTTTAAAATTTTATTTTAAAAATATTATTCACAATCACGACTTTAGAAAATATTTTAAATAACTTGAGGGTTCGCACGACGAAGATGAAAATGGTTCGCTCGACTCGGATAGTTTTTTAAAACTAATCATTTTCCCATTTCTCCTTATCACGAAAATTTTTTGAAAAGATAGAAGGTATCCACTTTCTCTTGTATGTTCTGTTAGAATCCACCACCAGCACCTTGAAACATTTAAGACTACCCTCCCCTCCCCTCCCCTCCCTACCCTAACTTAATACAAGTTAGAAGCAACGATCGCTACGCTTGGGGATGATCGCAAACTAATGCTTGGGGTGATCTCAAATTGTCACCTGCTTCCTTAGAAGCAACATACTTTCCCATCACACTCGCTTCCCCATCACACTCACTTTCCCATCACGCTCGCTACGCTTGGGGGATGATCTCAAATTGTCACCTGCTTCGTTAGAAGCAACATACTTTCCCATCACCCTCACTTTCCCCATCTAATGCTCGCTAATGCTCGCTAAAGAGGTTGAGGTTCTCAACTGACGGTTATTTCACAGCACAAGACACGCTTGTTTCACAACACAAGACTAAAGAGGGGGAGGTTCTCAAACTGACGGTTATTTCACAGCACAAGACACGCTTGTTTCACAGCACAAGACTGTGCTTGCAGCTCACACTAACTGATATCATCTACAACCTAATTGAATCAACAAAACGGTTACGCATATTAAATCAACTCCACCCTCCTCATACTCCTAAGCAAGCACAAATTCCTACGCATGACAAAACACCCCCTCTCTAAGATCACTCCTAAGCAAGCACAAATTCCAACGCATGACAAAACACCCCCTCTCTAAGATCACTCCTAAGCAAGCACAAATTCCTACGCATGACAAAACAACCCACCTACTTTCACCATTTCTTTGGGTGATCCTCTCACCCACACCCCCTTTCTAACCTAATTAAGTGACCTTTTTATGCTAAATAGGTCATTAGAACACCTGTGTGCAGCCTACCGATCACCCACACCCTCCTTTTTCCACCTTTTTCCCACACTTTTATTACTTAATTATGCTAATTAGGTCATTAACGACCCATGTGTGCAACCATGCGTGACTAATTAGGGTCACCCCCACCCCCTTTTTTGACAATGATTAATTACTTTTGATACAGGACCCGTATTATCCTACTACTGATGCTTCTTCATGTAGACCTTGTTTTAGCAGTTGTAGTTGATGATGTTGTTGTTGCTTAGCTGTTTTTGTTGTTTTTTTGTTGTTTATTTGTTGATTTTTGTTGTTTATTTGTTGTTCTTTGTTGTTTTTTTTATTGTTTTTTTGTTGTTTATTTGTTGCTTATTTGTTGTTTATTTGTTGTTTATTTGTTGTTTATTTGTTGTTTTTTTCTTGGTTTTCGGTGTTGTTTGCAAGATGATCGCGGTTGAGACTGACTTTACAGGTGGTTTTTAAATGTGACTTAAAATAACTTTAGCGTAAGTTAAACTAACCTTCCCTCTTCTATCTCATTCTTGATTTCTTGACCAATCATAACAGCGAAGAGTATGTAAATAGGGTGGGTTTCAAGAACCATAGAGAATCACAGAGAAAGTTAGGGTGGGAATAGGTGTCTACAGTAGTTGATCGTATTACGACTTGTTTTCTCATCTTGTTTAAGCTAATGTTATTCCCCAAATTGAGCAATCATAACAACGAATAGTATGTAAATAGGGTGGGTTTCAAGAATCATAGAGAATCAAAGAGAAAGTTAGGGTGGGATAGAGAGTAATGTAGTATGCACATATATTGAATACCCACTGTACCGAAAATACTTAAAGGGTACGCACTGTAACACTTTGTTGCAGTGTTTGCATATTTCAAAGTCCCGGTCATAGGTCCTTAGTGGCCGAAATACAATCCGATCGTTATGGCTTAGCCCATACACGGGAAATGCTAGCGTCGGCATAACTGCAACGAACGGACAGCATATGCATACCCTTCGCGCCTGCACTTGAGAGGGCATAGCAATATACATAAGTATATAGATACATAGCCGTCTCTCTGCCGCTGCCTGCGAGCAGCGCAGCTACGAGACTTAGCCCTAATTAGACTTAAAGAATATTGTAAAGAGCAGAGACATTTCGATTGTTGGAGCGGCACCATTGCTGCTCCAATCAAAAATAAAATACTAATATACAAATGACAAATAAATGAATGGAATTAATTATTTAAATTACCCAAAGAGGCAATAAGGGTGAACGAGGGATACACTTCAAGACGACAAGGGTCGACGAGAAATATATTACACTTCATGGCGACCGTGACGTAAGTCCTGGAGGACTTAAGATCTGATTTCAAAGCTTTCACCATTACTTAACGTTATAATTTTTGAAATTGAAATATATTGTTCCTTATTTAATGGTATTACATTTATTTCGCCAGGTATGAGAGCCAAATCTTTTATAAATAAATGACAATCATACCTGGTGAAATTATGGAAGAATACAGGAATAAATTTAGGAACCCTATATTTTAAATTGCATGCATTATGTGCTGCACCCCTGAATTTTCCTGTGAAGTGACAATGATCCCTAACTCTATCTAATAAAAGAGGAGAGTTACATATATGACAATGACTAGATTTTTTAAAATCTTCTTTTTCTATATCGGACATTATAATAGCTACATTTTTCGAAATATGGTTCTCATATATTGTTATTAAATTTTCTATTCGAGAGGAGAGGAAATTCATGCCTGAATTTAATTTTGTTTCTAACACAAACTTATCTAAACTATTATCATGTGCACACTTTATATAGTATGCATATGAAATAGGTTTGTGTATATTAATTATATTTAAATTTAAAGTTACATTTTGATTTATGGAGTGAAGGATGCATTCAAAGTCAGCATAAACCGTGAATGGAACCATCACTTCCTTTTGAAAATTAGAATATCTTAATATAGCATCCTTAGGGTTTGGTAATCGAGAGACTTTTTTGCCACAGACTTCTGAATGTCGATTGGCAGCATCCTCACTCAATGAATAATTTAGGCAAATCTGGCAGAACCATTTCTTTGATTTATCTCGTGAAACTTGAGATGAAACCAAACTAAAATAAAATAATAAAAAAATATATATAATACACCGTGAGATATATTGATAATAAAAAAAACCAAAAATGATATTATAAATAAAAAAGAAAATATATATTTATATATAATAATAATAATGATATATAAGACAACTCACTTTGATAGATTTTTTATCCATGTGTAATGTGCTTTTGATCCTTCCTCCAGTAGCAACATATTTATATATTTACTCCTCACTACGGGGGAATAAAATATAGGTCCAAAAATAGCTCCATCGTCGAATCCAAAAAGAGTTATGTTGATCTCTTTATTTAATTCCATGAATTTTTTTATGTCCGCAGGTTTAAGTGGGAATTCCAATCCACTAAAATTTAATGTGATTCCATTGACTTGAATAACATTATTATTTATATTCACTTTATAAGTCGCACATCTGTTTGCATTAGTATTGATATTTTTTAATGCTGCGATTAAGCTCCATTTAAAGCAATATTCATCATTAACGTTTTTCACATTAATTATCGCCTTTTTATTTTCCAAGTAAGGCGGTAGCTTTATGTATGATGATCCTCTTAATGGTGAATATTGATTAATATTCATTTCCATTCGAATGTGATAAACTAAAGTCCATCCACTATCCCTTTCTTGGAATTCTTCCATCCTTGCCAGAATTTTTTCCATATGCTCCTTGAATTCCGTTTCAATATTTGAATAGGCGGTGATTATTGTCATTTTACTTTGAAATGACTTTATTTCCTCGCATTCGTTTCCTTCCTTCAAGAGGGCATATTTTCCGAAAAGTTCAAAGTTTAGTTTTACGGATATATAACTTCCCAACAATTGATTTAAATGTGGGAGAAATGCTGATCCTGCTTCCTCCATGAATACTGTTGGGTAAATTACACCCATCTCAGTATTTTCATATAAATACTGGACAATCCTTCCTTGGAATCCAGAACTGATTTTTTTAATCCTTGAATCCACTGGCTCGATTACATTTTGCTTGTGTTGGTCCGTTCGCAGATGATGATTCCACGAAATGTTACCGGAAAGGGTAATGTTGCACTTCTCACAGTACTTATTCATTTTTGTTTTTTGTTTATTTATTTTTTGTAAGTTATTTAAATATTAAATATATATTATATATATATATATATATTATTTTAAACATTGTTCACAACACGATTTTTTAAATATATTTTTTTGTAATATTGTTCACAAACACGATTTTTTTAATATATATATTTTTTTTAAATATAGTTCACAAACACGACTTTTTTAATATATTTTTTTTGTAACATAGTTCACAAACACGACTTTTTTAATATATTTTTTTTGTAATATAGTTTACTCTTTTTTATATATTTTTCAGTACTATTGTTTACACTTTTTAAATATATT
The DNA here is from genome assembly GCA_035046345.1 of Drosophila birchii. Taxonomy (NCBI): domain Eukaryota; kingdom Metazoa; phylum Arthropoda; class Insecta; order Diptera; family Drosophilidae; genus Drosophila; species Drosophila birchii. The sequence continues at coordinate 120,819 of JAWNOA010000109.1, read as the reverse complement.
ATTTTTATATTTTTGGAGGGTTCACACGATTTTGTTATTTACTATTGTTTGTAATAGTATTTTTACGTATTTTGTTATTTACCATTGTTTGTTATAGTATTTTTATGTTTTTTGCACAAACACGAGTTTTTCAAATATTATTTTAAAATTTTATTTTAAAAATATTATTCACAATCACGACTTTAGAAAATATTTTAAATAACTTGAGGGTTCGCACGACGAAGATGAAAATGGTTCGCTCGACTCGGATAGTTTTTTAAAACTAATCATTTTCCCATTTCTCCTTATCACGAAAATTTTTTGAAAAGATAGAAGGTATCCACTTTCTCTTGTATGTTCTGTTAGAATCCACCACCAGCACCTTGAAACATTTAAGACTACCCTCCCCTCCCCTCCCCTCCCTACCCTAACTTAATACAAGTTAGAAGCAACGATCGCTACGCTTGGGGATGATCGCAAACTAATGCTTGGGGTGATCTCAAATTGTCACCTGCTTCCTTAGAAGCAACATACTTTCCCATCACACTCGCTTCCCCATCACACTCACTTTCCCATCACGCTCGCTACGCTTGGGGGATGATCTCAAATTGTCACCTGCTTCGTTAGAAGCAACATACTTTCCCATCACCCTCACTTTCCCCATCTAATGCTCGCTAATGCTCGCTAAAGAGGTTGAGGTTCTCAACTGACGGTTATTTCACAGCACAAGACACGCTTGTTTCACAACACAAGACTAAAGAGGGGGAGGTTCTCAAACTGACGGTTATTTCACAGCACAAGACTAAAGAGGGGGAGGTTCTCAAACTGACGGTTATTTCACAGCACAAGACACGCTTGTTTCACAGCACAAGACTGTGCTTGCAGCTCACACTAACTGATATCATCTACAACCTAATTGAATCAACAAAACGGTTACGCATATTAAATCAACTCCACCCTCCTCATACTCCTAAGCAAGCACAAATTCCTACGCATGACAAAACACCCCCTCTCTAAGATCACTCCTAAGCAAGCACAAATTCCAACGCATGACAAAACACCCCCTCTCTAAGATCACTCCTAAGCAAGCACAAATTCCTACGCATGACAAAACAACCCACCTACTTTCACCATTTCTTTGGGTGATCCTCTCACCCACACCCCCTTTCTAACCTAATTAAGTGACCTTTTTATGCTAAATAGGTCATTAGAACACCTGTGTGCAGCCTACCGATCACCCACACCCTCCTTTTTCCACCTTTTTCCCACACTTTTATTACTTAATTATGCTAATTAGGTCATTAACGACCCATGTGTGCAACCATGCGTGACTAATTAGGGTCACCCCCACCCCCTTTTTTGACAATGATTAATTACTTTTGATACAGGACCCGTATTATCCTACTACTGATGCTTCTTCATGTAGACCTTGTTTTAGCAGTTGTAGTTGATGATGTTGTTGTTGCTTAGCTGTTTTTGTTGTTTTTTTGTTGTTTATTTGTTGATTTTTGTTGTTTATTTGTTGTTCTTTGTTGTTTTTTTTATTGTTTTTTTGTTGTTTATTTGTTGCTTATTTGTTGTTTATTTGTTGTTTATTTGTTGTTTTTTTCTTGGTTTTCGGTGTTGTTTGCAAGATGATCGCGGTTGAGACTGACTTTACAGGTGGTTTTTAAATGTGACTTAAAATAACTTTAGCGTAAGTTAAACTAACCTTCCCTCTTCTATCTCATTCTTGATTTCTTGACCAATCATAACAGCGAAGAGTATGTAAATAGGGTGGGTTTCAAGAACCATAGAGAATCACAGAGAAAGTTAGGGTGGGAATAGGTGTCTACAGTAGTTGATCGTATTACGACTTGTTTTCTCATCTTGTTTAAGCTAATGTTATTCCCCAAATTGAGCAATCATAACAACGAATAGTATGTAAATAGGGTGGGTTTCAAGAATCATAGAGAATCAAAGAGAAAGTTAGGGTGGGATAGAGAGTAATGTAGTATGCACATATATTGAATACCCACTGTACCGAAAATACTTAAAGGGTACGCACTGTAACACTTTGTTGCAGTGTTTGCATATTTCAAAGTCCCGGTCATAGGTCCTTAGTGGCCGAAATACAATCCGATCGTTATGGCTTAGCCCATACACGGGAAATGCTAGCGTCGGCATAACTGCAACGAACGGACAGCATATGCATACCCTTCGCGCCTGCACTTGAGAGGGCATAGCAATATACATAAGTATATAGATACATAGCCGTCTCTCTGCCGCTGCCTGCGAGCAGCGCAGCTACGAGACTTAGCCCTAATTAGACTTAAAGAATATTGTAAAGAGCAGAGACATTTCGATTGTTGGAGCGGCACCATTGCTGCTCCAATCAAAAATAAAATACTAATATACAAATGACAAATAAATGAATGGAATTAATTATTTAAATTACCCAAAGAGGCAATAAGGGTGAACGAGGGATACACTTCAAGACGACAAGGGTCGACGAGAAATATATTACACTTCATGGCGACCGTGACGTAAGTCCTGGAGGACTTAAGATCTGAAGACATTTGGAAAAAAAAGGGAACCAAAGGATTTAAAGGAATATATTATACTTCATGGCATGGCTTCAAGGAATATATAAAGGAGAATACATCATGGAAAAAACACGTCTGAGTGAGTAGAGTGTGCACTATGGTACGTGGAGGTTTAAAAAATAAAATCAACAAAAGAATAGCCCACATAAAGTGGCTTCTATTTGCCCAATCAACACCGCCTGCATGGACGACGGCGCAAAAGCTATATAACGAGCTTGAATTTTTAAAAGAAACCCTCCAAAATAGAGTACCACAGAGCACAACTCGCTCAGAAAATAAAATGAAAGTTATAAACAAAAAAATAATAACGAAACAAAATATTTCCAAGCCTCTGCCGAAACGACCACAGGTCTGCCCGACCGACTGCCCCGGACCCCTCAACTCAGCAGCATGTAATTACACATGCGTGAAGCCAAAGACCAACCCGGAACAGTAGCAGCAGAAAGCAAGCGTGGGAGGCACGACCGCCACCTGCGCCCTCGAGGGAACGACAGCGTAGCCAAACCGGCGACGACCAGCTGACGTGGAAGGAAGGAAGTAAACCAGGCCTGGCAGCAAAATTTTTTTTTCCCATGCACTACGCTGCATAATTTTTTTGATTGCACTGCGATGCATATTTTTTTTTATATATCCATAATATAATATTTTGTAAAATTGCGCGGAACCTTTTCTGCTCGATTAAAAGTGTAGCCTGTAAAGCTACGCAAAAAACTAGGTAGGAAGTTTGTAAACTTAAATGCGCAGTAATGCGATAAGTAAATTATCAAAAGAAGACCTTCATAATTTTAAGGAAACACAATTAAAAGTATATGCAAAACCCACCAAAATGACGTTGGACATAAAAACAGTGGATTCCACTGCCAATGTCATCAACAAGGTAGAAACTACCAACGTTGATCTATATTGGGTACATGTACTTTTAATAATCATTGTCGTTATTATGTGTGCCGCTGTTTTTTATAAGATTTACAAGCTGCATAACAATTGTCTGAAAAAAAGGTATATGAGCCGGGGAAATGACCTGGATAAAATATAAGCAGCAAAATAAATAAAAATAAAAATTTATACAGCACACACAATATATTACACTTCATATTACACATAAATGTTAACACCTAAAAATCTAAGAAAATGAAATAAAAATAAAATAATAAATATAAAATATTTCACTATATTCACTATATTCCTCTTCCAAAGTACGGCCAAACTAAAGGCATGGAATGGAACAAATTGCACACAGAATTATCAAACATTAAAACTAATTTTGACAGATCATATAAGTCGTTAACCCAGAATAGGCCTATCCAAAATAACACGGTTAGGAAGCATGTTGAAATATTAGTAGAGTGCTTCAATGAAGCACGAATGCTAATACATAATCACAGGGAAAGGTTAACTCAAGATCATTGGTCACAGGTATCGAAACTTTTGATCCGACTACGATCTAATTTAATATTTGTCAAAGAAAAATACAGTTTAGAAATATCGGTACCAACCGTTCTAAACACCCCAATAGCAGTTGACACTGCACCTGACCCTGAATCAACAGAAGCGAATGAACCAGAGTCAGAAGAGCTCAAAATAGAGGATGAAGATTTGAATAATCTTACTATTCCTGCGGTATACACTGATCTGGACAATTCAACAGATTCAGATACCTCCAGTGTAATAGAAAACGAAATAATTAACTCTGTCACAATGGCGCAATCAAATATTGATTTTATTAATACAGCGTCTAAGCTTATACCAGTTTTTGATGGTAAGGCTGAAAATTTAACAAGTTTCATTGACGCTTTACAAATAATAGAATCAATAAAAGGCGAGCACGAAGAATTAGCTGTCTCAATAATAAAAACAAAGCTAGAAGGTGTCGCCAGAAATCTAATCGGTAATGAAAAAACAATTACTGAAGTGATTTCTAAACTAAGAGGCAACGTCAAGGGCGAAACTGTAGAAGTATTATCAGCGAAGCTGATGAACCTACAGCAGCGCAATAAAACTGCTAATCAATATACACAGAAAATTGAGCAGATGACGAAAGCCTTAGAAGGTGCATATATAACGGATGGATATCTGCATATATAACGGATATCTGTAGAACTAGCCAGAAGTTATTCCACACAGCATGCAGTCAAAGCAATGACTAAAAATTGCACAATCGATAAGGTAAAACTTATCATTGAAGCTGGCAACTTTAGTACTATGAACGATGCTGTATCCAAATTTGTCAATAGTTGCACTGAAGCAACTGGACAGTCAAATACTGTCCTATATTTCAAGAATTATCCGCAGCGCGGCTCAAATCGCGGACGTGGAAATTATAGAGGTAATTATCGTGGTAATTACAATAACTACAACCACCAAGATAACAGGGGAGGACGAGGCCAATATAGAGGAAACTATAGAGGCAATGGAAACTCGTACCGAGGCCCCAATGGCAATAATCAAAGAAATGTCAGACTTACACAAAATACTAACCAAAACACTTCGGGAAACTCCCAAAGCCCTTTAAATACTCAATAATAAAAGAAGTCAGGGTTTACACAATTAATCTCAGCCAAAATATATTCGTTTCATTTTTCAATGTAGCTACTGGAAAAGAGCTTATCTTTTTAATAGATACAGGTGCAGACATTTCCATTTTAAAAGAAACTTCGGATAACTTCCAAAACATCTAAGATGATCACATCATAGACATAAAAGGCATAAGCCAGGAAATAACCAAATCCAAAGGTTTAGTTTCTTTGGAGATACAGACAACTAAATACATAATTCCATTCGATTTTCATATCCTAAATTCACATTTCCCAATACCATGCGATGGAATAATAGGCATCGACTTTATAAAAAAATTCAACTGTCAATTAGACTTCACGCCATCTGAAGATTGGCTTATAATTAGGCCCAATAATTTAAAATTTCCAATTAATGTACCAATAACTCATAGTTCTGGCAATAATTCAATACTTCTGCCAGCAAGATCCCAAGTTATTCGGAAAATTGACCTTAACTTAAAAGAAGACAGTGTATTTATTCCAAATCAGGAAATTCAGCATGGCATTTATATTGCAAATACCATAGCAACATCTAATAATGCCTTCATAAGACTACTAAACACAACAAATACCGACCAAGTAGTCAGTACTGATAACCTAACATATGAATCACTTTCGAACTACGATGTAGTCAACACAAATTCAGACAATAGAAAAAAATCCGTACTATCACAACTTTCAAAAAACTTCCCTCCACAGTTCAAGTCACAGCTTTCTAGCTTATGCACCCAGTATAGCGATATATTCGGATTGGAAACCGAATCAATAACCACAAATAATTTTTATAAACAGAAACTGAGATTAAAAGATGATGAACCCGTATATATAAAGAACTATCGAAGCCCACATAGTCAGGTGAACGAAATACAAAAGCAAGTAGGTAAATTAATCTCTGACGGGATTGTCGAACCGTCAGTATCTGAATACAATAGCCCATTGTTACTTGTTCCAAAGAAATCATCCCCCGGATCAAATGTAAAGAAATGGCGATTAGTAATTGACTACCGCCAGATAAATAAAAAATTACTATCTGATGAATTCCCATTACCTAGAATTGATGACATTTTAGATCAACTAGGTCGAGCAAAATACTTTTCATGTCTTGACTTAATGTCAGGATTCCATCAAATTGAACTAGAAAAAAGTTCAAGAGATATAACGTCTTTTTCAACGAGCAATGGCTCATATCGTTTTACGCGATTACCTTTTGGACTAAAAATAGCCCCTAATTCGTTTCAGAGAATGATGACTATTGCGTTCTCTGGTCTAGAACCTTCTCAAGCATTCCTTTATATGGATGACTTAATAGTAATTGGCTGTTCCGAAAAACATATGCTTAAGAACTTAACAGATGTTTTTGAGAAATGTAGGAAATACAACCTAAAGTTACATCCAGAAAAATGTTCATTTTTTATGCATGAAGTGACTATTCTAGGTCATAAATGCACTGATAAAGGAATACTTCCAGATGACAAGAAATACGATGTCATTATGAACTACCCAGTTCCGCATGACGCGGACAGTGCTAGGCGTTTCGTAGCATTTTGTAACTATTATAGACGTTTTATCAAAAATTTCATCGACTATTCACGGCACATAACAAGATTATGTAAAAAGAATGTTCCTTTTAAATGGACGGATGAGTGTGAAAATGCATTTCAATACTTAAAAACAAAACTTATGGAACCTACCTTGCTACAATATCCAGATTTCACTAAAGAATTCTGTATAATAACAGATGCAAGTAAGCAAGCATGTGGAGCGGTTTTAACTCAAAACCATAATGGTCTCCAACTTCCCATTGCATATGCATCAAGAGCATTTACAAAAGGTGAAAGTAACAAATGTACTACTGAGCAGGAATTAGCTGCAATTCATTGGGCGATATTACATTTCAGACCATATATATATGGAAAACATTTCTTAATAAAAACAGACCACAGACCTTTAATATACCTTTTCTCAATGATCAATCCCAGTTCTAAACTGACACGTATGAGGCTCGAACTAGAAGAATACGATTTTACAGTCGAATATTTAAAGGGAAAAGATAATTATGTAGCTGATGCTTTATCAAGGATAACCATCAAAGATCTACAAAGTATAACCGGAAATATATTGAAAGTCACTACCAGATATCAAAGTAGACAAAAATTCCGCGCGGAAAATCAAAAACAAGATTTGCCTATGCAATCTTTAAATAAAGCTTCTAAGCCCAACGTATACGACGTCATAAACAATGATGAAGTACGTAAAGTAGTGACCTTGCAGATAAAAAATACGTTATGTTTATTTAAACAAGGCAGAAAAATTACTGCAAGATATGATGTTAGCGATTTATATACTAATGGAGTTATTGACTTAGATCAATTTTTCCAAAGGCTTGAAATGCAAGCCGGTATACATAAAATCAGCCAACTCAAAGTGGCACCGTGGGAAAATATCTTTGAATATACTTCAATAGATAATTTTAAATTAATGGGCAATAAAATCTTGAAAACATTAAGAGTAGCGCTACTCAACCCGGTGACCCAAATTACAAATTTAAAAGAAAAAGAAGCAATTTTGTCTACATTTCATGATGATCCAATTCAAGGAGGTCATACTGGCATATCAAAAACTTTGGCCAAAGTAAAAAGACACTATTACTGGAAAGGCATGTCTAAAGATATAACTGAGTACGTAAGAAAATGTCAAAAATGCCAGAAAGCCAAAATAACTAAACACATAAAGACTCCTTTAACAATTACGGACACACCAATAAATGCTTTCGACAGAGTGATAGTGGACACCATTGGTCCACTGCCAAAATCGGAAAATGGCAATGAGTATGCAGTCACTTTAATATGTGATTTAACTAAGTATCTAGTTGCCATACCTGTTCCAAATAAAAATGCGAATACTGTCGCTAAAGCAATATTTGAATCTTTTATCCTGAAGTACGGTCCAATGAAGACGTTCATTACGGACATGGGAACAGAATATAAGAATTCAATTATAGACGATTTGTGCAAATATTTAAAGATTGAAAATTTTACATCCACAGCACACCACCACCAGACAGTTGGAACAATAGAAAGAAGTCATAGAACTTTCAATGAGTACATACGATCTTACATATCGGTTGATAAAACTGATTGGGACGTATGGCTTCAATATTTTGTCTTTTGTTTCAACACGACCCCCTCTATGGCACATACTTATTGTCCATATGAGCTAGTATTCGGTAAAACAAGTAATTTGCCGAAACATTTTAATAGCATAGATAGTATAGAAGCACTATATAATATAGATGACTATGCTAAGGAGATTAGAAGTAGCCTATAAAAGAGCTAGAGTTATGTTAGAAGCAAATAAGAATAGAAATAAAATACTATATGATCATAAAGTAAGGGATATAGATATATCAGTAGGTGATAGGTAGGGACAGGTGTCCACAGTTGGTACTGTTAAAGGCTTGTTTTCTCTCATAGTTATAGTTAATGTTATTTCCCAAGTATTTCACAACTTCTTTTAGAGGTTGTAAATTCCCAAAACTATCAAAATAATGTATACTTTTTTTATTTTTGTTATAAGCTACCCAATGTGTACCATTTGATGAACTATCATCTAATACCACGATCACCGCGCTCCAATCTTTGTTTTAGCTTTGTTCCAGGTCCACAAAAATTATAACCAGGAATATGTGCTTCAAATGGGAGTGTGTTAATTATTTTATTGATAATACCACTACCTCGTTTCAAGTTTGAACTCTGACTGGAACAATTATAAAAACTTTTACCCATTTTATATAATGTTTAATCAAGGAGCATTTCTCATCGAATGAACTACATTACACATGTGAAGATGCGTTTAATGCGTCAAAAACAAGAAATCTGTGTTAGAAATATCGAGGGTGGTGATCACTCATCTACGAATTCAGTTCCACGACATAGTTCTTTGTTACCCAATACAATAAGAGCGTTGGTTGTCGGCCCCTCAAACTGCGGAAAGACAAATGTTATGCTCAGTCTTATTGAAAGTCCAAACGGTCTTAAATTTGAGAATATATATCTATTCTCAATGAGTTTATATCAACCAAAGTATGAGTATTTAGAGAAACTAATTAAACCGATAAAAGGTATGGGGTATTATACAATCTCACAAAATGAAGTTTTACCTCCCGCTAAGGCTAAAGAAAACTCTATTATGATTTTTGATGATGTTGCTTGTGAAAAACAAAACAACATTCGTTCATATTTTTGTATGGGACGTCACAAAAATATAGATTCTTTTTATCTATGTCAAACATATACTCATATCCCAAAACATCTAATACGTGATAATGCGAATATGATTATAATGTTTAAACAAGATGATTTAAATATGCGACATATATATCGTGATCATGTAAATACTGATATGTCCTATGATTCATTTATGAAAATTTGTCAAAAGTGTTGGAGTGATAAATACGGTTTCCTCATAATAAGTAAAGATAACGACATGGAAAAAGGAAGATATAGGAAGGGTTTTAATGAATTTATAAATATTTGAGAATATAAGTTTTGTTCTGGAAGCTATATTTTCACAGTTCATAATTAGATTCCAAAATGAGTAGATCATTCACTCTTACATTAAATGGGAATGAACCCATTACAAACATTACTTATTTCCCACCCATTCAACTGATGAATGGTGATTATGAGTGTGCACTCATTGACTTTCATATGTACAACTCTATACCCAATATTGATATAAATAATAATCTATTTCATATTGGTGATAAAGTTATTCTACTCCCCATAGGATCATATGAACTCAGTGATATTTATGATTTTCTAAAAAATAAACTAAAAGATTATGATCTTGAGCAAACATTTCAAGTGGAAAGTAACAATAACACACTTCAAGTTCATATTACAACCACCAAGGAACCTATTTACTTTAATAGAGACAATTCCATTGGACAATTGCTTGGTTTCAATAAAAAAATAATCGACCCCGACCTGAAAAAAACATATATATCGGATCAACCTGTTAACATTTTAAAAATAAACACAATACGCATAGTATGCAATATTGTAAGCGGATCATATATTGATAATAGACAAGATCATTCATTATACGAATTCGGGATTAATGTTCCACCGGGCTATAAAATGAATATCACACCACACAATCTTATTTACTTACCACTCAACACTAGAGAAATAAGTACACTCTCTATACACATAACTGATCAGAACGGTGAACTTATAAATTTACGCGGTGAAAACTATACAATTCGTTTACATTTAAGACTAATACAATGATTATATATAATAAAAGAGGTGATACTTACCATCATCATCACACTTTAAAACATAAAGTTATAGGAAGAGGATCGAAAGTAAAAAGACACACACTTTCATTAAAAAAACAAGTTAATTCTTAAATCACTGGGCTTCAAAGTACGAGTTTAACTAAAGTTATGGGATTGAATGAAATATTGGCAGTACGAGAAAAACATTTCTCTGATTATCGAAGAAAGAATATTACAGTTATTCACCGTATCAACAATCATTTAAACCAAATGATGAGATCAGAATCACAATTCAATATCAAGATTTATATGTACTCCCCCATGAGAATCTTCTAAATTTTGAGGTGATATTTCCCTAATTAAGGAAGGGGGAGGAGCGGAAGACATTCAAAATGTTATTGGGAGGATGAGAAATAATTGCATGGCAAACTTTTTAGATGAAATACGCGACGAAATAAATGGTGTTGAGATAGATGTAACAAGGTTTACTGGTATTACTTCTACAATTAAAAACTTTGTTTCTTTGAATCAATTTGAAAGCAAGAGACTTTACAATTCCGGATGGAGTGGAGGACCCGATTTCAATATAAGTCCTCACTTTAACTTTTCAATACCTCTTAAAAATCTACTTGGTTTTGCTGAAGATTTCAAAAAAGTTTTGTTAAATTGTAAACATGAACTAGTACTATTAATAGCAAAAAATTTTAATGATGTACTTGATGAAGATAAAATGGAAAATACAAGGAGAGTCGGAAAATATCATCTCAATATAACTAATATTACATGGAAAATTCCGCATATAACACCTAGCGATTCAACGAAAATTAAAATGTATGATATTATAAAAAGTGGATCCAATCTACCGATTGCATTCCGTAGTTGGGATACATACATTAATCCTAAACTAAGAAATGGAACAAATCTGTTTGGAATGTTAAATTAGCTGCTAACCGTGAACGTCCACGATTTGCTTTAATTACATTTAAAGATAATCACCAACTGATTGCAAACAATTTAAGAAATCTAAAGGTCTACTTAAACTCTGAAACATATCCCATGATGACTTAAATTTGGACTTTGAGAAAGATCGAATTGCTCTCCTTTATGAAATGTACTGCAAATTTCAAACTAGCTACTATAATCGAAGTGAATCTCCTTTACTATCACCTGAAGACTTTAAAACTAAAGCTCCTATTGTCGTAAAAGACTTATCATATCAAAACGAAATGGTTAAATCAGGCCCCATTGATGCTAGGATTTCAATTGAACTTAACAATCCCACTAGTGAAACTGCTCAAGTATATTGTGTACTGATACATGATCGTTTAGTTGAATATAACCTGTTGAATTGTCTAGTTCACCGGATTGTCTAACAATCAACCAATCAATCATGAGTGAAGACATTGTTGCAATTGATGTTCAAGGATTTCTTGGAAATAATAATAAATTTATTCTAAAAGAAATTGATGTCGTATTCAAAAACGAGACAATCTTGAATTCTAATTTTATCATACACTCTCCACATGATTTTATTGAATTGAATAAAAAATCTAGAAAATCAAATGCTTGGTTAACAAAAAAAACATCATAAAATTTATTGGAATGACGGAGAATACTTTTTCAAGGAAACACAAATGTATTTGCGAGAAATAATTAGAAAAAAGGAAATAGTTTGTAAGGGATACCAAAAAAGATTATTACTACAAAAATTTTTAAAAATTGATGATGTAATTAACATTGATGAAATTGGATGTCCCTCTCTAAAAATAATGAATGGAAAAGACTTCCCATATTGTTCATTACATGCTCGAGATGGTGTCTGCTCTCTCAACAATGCTCATAAAATCTTAAACTTTTAAATAAACGAAAACTATTGATAACATTTTACCATTCATTCATTCATTCACAATTTGAGAGTCAAGAAGAGAAGTTTACGAGATGACTGATTCACAAAACAATCTTAATATACCGAATTATTGTTCCTTGATAAATAAAATAAATTTATTTATTAATACATCTGGAAATATGATTTCAAAAGAGGACTTGAAATTTCTCCTGGACTCAAGGGACATGTTCATGGGTATCGATGCGAAGGAGTTTATAAAAACAACATTTGGAGTAGTAGGATAATACGGGTCCTGTATCAAACGTCATTAATCATTGTCAAAAAAGGGGGTGGGGGTGACCCTAATTAGTCACGCATGGTTGCACACATGGGTCGTTAATGACCTAATTAGCATAATTAAGTAATAAAAGTGTGGGAAAAAGGTGGAAAAAGGAGGGTGTGGGTGATCGGTAGGCTGCACACAGGTGTTCTAATGACCTATTTAGCATAAAAAGGTCACTTAATTAGGTTAGAAAGGAGGGTGTGGGTGATCGGTAGGCTGCACACAGGTGTTCTAATGACCTATTTAGCATAAAAAGGTCACTTAATTAGGTTAGAAAGGGGGTGTGGGTGAGAGGATCACCTAGTTTTTCTCACCCAAAGGTGTGTGTGAGAGGTGGTGTTTTGTCATGCGTAGGAATTTGTGCTTGCTTAGGAGTGATCTTAGAGAGGGGGTGTTTTGTCATGCGTAGGAATTTGTGCTTGCTTTGGAGTATGAGGAGGGTGGAGTTGATTTAATATGCGTAACCGTTTTGTTGATTCAATTAGGTTGTAGATGATATCAGTTAGTGTAAGCTGCAAGCACAGTCTTGTGCTGTGAAACAAGCGTGTCTTGTGCTGTGAAATAACCGTCAGTTTAAGAACCTCCCCCTCTTTAGTCTTGTGCTGTGAAATAACCGTCAGTTTGAGAACCTCCCCCTCTTTAGTCTTGTGTTGTGAAACAAGCGTGTCTTGTGCTGTGAAATAACCGTCAGTTGAGAACCTCCACCTCTTTAGCGAGCATTAGCGAGCATTAGATGGGGAAAGTGAGGGTGATGGGAAAGTATGTTGCTTCTAACGAAGCAGGTGACAATTTGAGATCATCCCCCAAGCGTAGCGAGCGTGATGGGAAAGTGAGTGTGATGGGGAAGCGAGTGTGATGGGAAAGTATGTTGCTTCTAAGGAAGCAGGTGACAATTTGAGATCACCCCAAGCATTAGTTTGAGATCATCCCTAAGCGTAGCGAGCGTTGCTTCTAACTTGTATTAAGTTAGGGTAGGGAGGGGAGGGGAGGGGAGGGTAGTCTTAAATGTTTCAAGGTGCTGGTGGTGGATTCTAACAGAATATACACAACAACAAACATTTTTGTTTTTTTTCAAATACGTTTTTATTTAATCATATTCGTGTTACATTAGTTTCCATTTAGTTTTTTAAACAAATTAATGTATCGTTCCATTAATTTTAAGGCATCTTCTTCTTTTTTTTTAACGTGCATACATCTACAGGTGTCAGGTCCGACTTTACAATCATCATATGCCCATGCACAGGCTGATAGGTGTTCCCCATACTTGGAATGGATTACTGGGGTGGCTTCAACGTCTTTAAAAAATGCATGAAATGATCTCAATTTCGAAACATGTTCCTTGAAGATCTCACTCCCATGCTCCTTTAAGAACTCTTCAATTTTTAGGGAAATCATTTTTCTTTCAACGTAATAGTCCGAATGTTTATCTTAAACTAAAGTTTGGTGGAGATAAATCTTTGTATTATACTTACAAACATATGCTTGATAGGCCCACCCTCGAAAACAAATTCAAAACAAATAGAAATTTTTTTTTGGTTTTCTCTTTATTTCAGAATTTCAATATATGATGAAATTAATTTTCCAACTCTATATTATTGAATTACAAAATGAAAACAAGCACACGTTTCTATATTATCATTAGAAAATTTCCACAAGTTTAAATGTTCTCCAAATGTTGTTTTTATAAACTCCTTCACATCGATACCCATAAACATGTCCCTTGAGTCCAGGAGAAATTTCAAGTCCTCTTTTGAAATCATATTTCCAGATGTATTAATAAATAAATTTATTTTATTTATCAATGAAGAATAATTCGGTATATTAAGATTGTTTTGTGAATCAGTCATCTCGTAAACTTCTCTTCTCGACTCTCAAATTGTGAATGAATGAATGAATGGTAAAATGTTATCAACAGTTTTCGTTTATGTAAAAGTTTAAGATTTTATGAGCATTGTTGAGAGAGCAGACACCATCTCGAGCATGTAATGAACAATATGGGAAGTCTTTTCCATTCATTATTTTTAGAGAGGGACATCCAATTTCATCAATGTTAATTACATCATCAATTTTTAACAATTTTTGTAGGAATAACATTTTTTGGTATCCCTTACAAATTATTTCCTTTTTTCTAATTATTTCTCGCAAATACATTTGTGTTTCCTTGAAAAAGTATTCTCCGTCATTCCAATAAATTTTATGATGTTTTTTTTTGATTTTCTAGATTTTTTTTTCAATTCAATGAAATCGTGTGGAGAGTGTATGATAAAATTAGAATTCAAGATTGTCTCGTTTTTGAATACGACACCAATTTCTTTTAGAATAAATTGATTATTATTTCCAAGAAATCCTTGAACATCAATTGCGACAATATCTTCACTCATGATTGATTGGTTGATTGTTAGACAATCCGGTGAACTAGACCATTCAACGGGTTATATTCAACTAAACGATCATGTATCAGTACACAATATACTTGAGCAGTTTCACTAGTGGGCTTGTTAAGTTCAATTGAAATCCTAGCATCAATGGGGCCTGATTTAACCATTTCGTTTTGATATGATAAGTCTATTACGACAATAGGAGCTTTAGTTTTAAAGTCTTCAGGTGATAGTAAAGGAGATTCACTTCGATTATAGTAGCTAGTTTGAAATTTGCAGCACATTTCATAAAGGAGAGCAATTCGATCTTTCTCAAAGTCCAAATTTAAGTCATCATAGGGATATGTTTCAGAGTTTAAGTAGACCTTTAGATTTCTTAAATTGTTTGCAATCAGTTGGTGATTATCTTTAAATGTAATTAAAGCAAATCGTGGACGTTCACGGTTAGCAGCTAATTTAACATTCCAAACATGATGTGTTCCATTACTTAGTTTAGGATTAATGTATGTATCCCAACTATGGAATGCAATCGGTAGATTGGATCCACTTTTTATAATATCATACATTTTAATTTTCGTTGAATCGCTAGGTGTTATATGCGGAATTTTCCATGTAATATTAGTTATATTGAGATGATATTTTCCGACTCTCCTTAAATTTTCAATTTTATCTTCATCAAGTACATCATTATAATTTTTTGCTAGTACTAGTTCATGTTAACAATTTAACAAAACTTTTTTGAAATCTTCAGCAAAACCAAGTAGATTTTTAAGAGGTATTGAAAAGTTAAAGTGAGGACTTATATTGAAATCGGTTCCTCCACTCCATCCAGAATTGTAAAGTCTCTTGCTTTCAAATTGATTTAAAGAAACAAAGTTTTTAATTGTAGAAGTAATACCAGTAAACCTTGTTCTATCTATCTCAACACCATTTATTTCGTCGCGTATTTCATCTAAAAAGTTTGCCATGCAATTATTTCTCATCCTCCCAATAACATTTTGAATGTCTTCCGCTCCTCCCCCTTCCTTAGTTAGGGAAATATCTCCTTGAAAATTTAGAAGACTCTCATGGGGGAGTACATACAAATCTTGATTTTGAATTGTGATTCTGATCTCATCATTTGGTTTTAATGATTGTTGATACGGTGAATAACTGTGATATTCTTTCTTCGATATACTATCATCAGAGAAAGGTTTTTCTCGTACTGCCAATATTTCATTCAATCCCATAACTTTAGTTAATCTCGTACTTTGAAGCCCAGTGATTTAAGAATTAACTTGTTTTTTAATGAAAGTGTGTGTCTTTTTACTTTCGATCCTCTTCCTATAACTTTATGTTTTAAAGTGTGATGATGATGGTAAGTATCACCTCTTTTATTATATATAATCATTGTATTAGTCTTAAATGTAAACGAATTGTATAGTTTTCACCGCGTAAATTTATAAGTTCACCGTTCTGATCAGTTATGTGTATAGAGAGTGTACTTATTTCTCTAGTGTTGAGTGGTAAGTAAATAAGATTGTGTGGTGTGATATTCATTTTATAGCCCGGTGGAACATTAATCCCGAATTCGTATAATGAATGATCTTGTCTATTATCAATATATGATCCGCTTACAATATTGCATACTATGCGTATTGTGTTTATTTTTAAAATGTTAACAGGTTGATCCGATATATATGTTTTTTTCGGGTCGGGGTAGATTATTTTTTTATTGAAACCAAGCAATTGTCCAATGGAATTGTCTCTATTAAAGTAAATAGGTTCCTTGGTGGTTGTAATATGAACTTGAAGTGTGTTATTATTACTTTCCATTTGAAATGTTTGCTCAAGATCATAATCTTTTAGTTTATTTTTTAGAAAATCATAAATATCACTGAGTTCATATGATCCTATGGGGAGTTGAATAACTTTATCACCAATATGAAATAGATTATTATTTATATCAATATTGGGTATAGAGTTGTACATATGAAAGTCAATGAGTGCACACTCATAATCACCATTCATCAGTTGAATGGGTGGGAAATATGTAATGTTTGTAATGGGTTCATTCCCATTTAATGTAAGAGTGAATGATCTACTCATTTTGGAATCTAATTATGAACTGTGAAAATATAGCTTCCAGAACGAAACTTATATTCTCAAATAATTATAAATTCATTAAAACCCTTCCTATATCTTCCTTTTTCCATGTCGTTATCTTTACTTATTATGAGGAAACCGTATTTATCACTCCAACACTTTTGACAAATTTTCATAAATGAATCATAGGACATATCAGTATTTACATGATCACGATATATATGTCGCATATTTAAATCATCTTGTTTAAACATTATAATCATATTCGCATTATCACGTATTAGATGTTTTGGGATATGAGTATATGTTTGACATAGATAAAAAGAATCTATATTTTTGTGACGTCCCATACAAAAATATGAACGAATGTTGTTTTGTTTTTCACAAGCAACATCATCAAAAATCATAATAGAGTTTTCTTTAGCCTTAGCGGGAGGTAAAGCTTCATCATTTTGTGAGAATGTATAATACCCCATACCTTTTATCGGTTTAATTAGTTTCTCTAAATACTCATACTTTGGTTGATATAAACTCATTGAGAATAGATATATATTCTCAAATTTAAGACCGTTTGGACTTTCAATAAGACTGAGCATAACATTTGTCTTTCCGCAGTTTGAGGGGCCGACAACCAACGCTCTTATTGTATTGGGTAACAAAGAACTATGTCGTGGAACTGAATTCGTAGATGAGTGATCACCACCCTCGATATTTCTAACACAGATTTCTTGTTTTTGACGCATTAAACGCATCTTCACATGTGTAATGTAGTTCATTCGATGAGAAATGCTCCTTGATTAAACATTATATAAAATGGGTAAAAGTTTTTATAATTGTTCCAGTCAGAGTTCAAACTTGAAACGAGGTAGTGGTATTATCAATAAAATAATTAACACACTCCCATTTGAAGCACATATTCCTGGTTATAATTTTTGTGGACCTGGAACAAAGCTAAAACAAAGATTGGAGCGCGGTGATCGTGGTATTAATCAATTAGATGAAGCTTGTAGAGTACATGATATTGCATATTCACACAACAAGGATCTAGCTGATCGACAAAAGGCTGATGCAGTATTAATAAATAAAGCTTGGGAACGTGTTCGTTCAAAAGATAGTAGTATTGGAGAGAAAACAGCAGCATACTTAGTTACTAATATTATGAAAGCAAAAAAGAAATTCGGAATGGGTGTGAAGAAGAAGGGGGCAAAGAGGAAGACTAAGAAGAGGAGTAAAGGAAGGAGGAGGAGGAGAACAAAGGTAAAGAGTTTTTCAAATTTTATTCAAACAGGAATACGGGCGTTGAAAACTCAGAAACCACTAGATCTAATGAGTGCAATCAAGGTTGCACGTAAAGCAGTCAATAAATCAATTGGTAGAAATAAAAAAAAAGATATTAAGATTCCTCGTATTATTAATGTACCGAAAATTGGTCGTTTTTTACCTATTGTACCCATTTTGCCTGCACTACGTGCATTAGGTAGTCTTGCCTCTGGTAGTGCAGCTATTGCTAAAACTATTAATAATGCAAATATGGGAAAAAAACAATTAGAAGAGAGTAAACGACATAATAAAAAAATGGAAAGTATTAAGGTGGGTGAGGGTATGTTTCTAAAACCTTATCGAAAAGGTAATGGATTATATCTTAATCCATTTGGAGGAAATCCAAAAAACTGATTACTAAGCTACCTAAGAAACCTCTTTCAAATTTTGAAATTTTGAAATTTGGTCAAAAGTATATTCCACATTTCCGAGGTGTGTTTATGAGAGATTCACTACCAACATCTCCTTGGAGAGAAGAGTCAGGAGTTATAAACCTAGATGATAGTTCATCAAATGGTACACATTGGGTAGCTTATAACAAAAATAAAAAAAGTATACATTATTTTGATAGTTTTGGGAATTTACAACCTCCAAAAGAAGTTGTGAAATACTTGGGAAATAACATTAACTGTAACTATGAGAGAAAACAAACCTTTAACAGTACCAACTGTGGACACCTGTCCCTCCAATTCTTACTCTCTATCCCACCCTAACTTTCTCTATGATTCTCTATGATTCTTGAAACCCACCCTATTTACATACTCTTCGCTGTTATGATTGGTCAATTCTAAATCAAGAATGAGATAGAAGAGGGAAGGTTAGTTTAACTTACGATATAAAAACTCAAGTAAAGTTATTTTAAGTCACATTTAAAAACCACCTGTAAAGTCAGTCTCAACCGCGATCATCATCTTGCAAAACAACACCGAGAACCAAGAAAAAAACAACAAATAAACAACAAATAAACAACAAATAAACAACAACAAATAAACAACAAAAAAACCACAAATAAACAACAAAACAACAAAAAACAGCTAAGCAACAATAACAACATCATCAATTACAACTGCTAAAGCAACGTCTACATGAAGAAGCATCAGCAACAACAACAAATGGCCAATCCTGAAATGATGAAGGTAATCAACGACTTTAATGGAAACCTTCCAAAACCCCTTTTGACGAAGACGAAGATGGAAATGGATGTGCGCTACCCTGTTCAACGAGCTCACCGGAAGAAACCAGCTTTGGAATGTCCCTCGCTCTGGAGCTTGAAGAGTACATGCTGTACTTGCCGGAGCGGTACTCAAATTTGGAGGATTCAACAATTGAATATATAAGAGATAATTTATTTTGTATTATTAAAAGAAATGACAACAATTTGTATTTAGTATTAAACAAATAAATAAAATGTATTCAATTTAAAAATTAATAATGTATTTAATTTCACATCAAAAAAATAAAATAAAATAAATAATCATCAAAACACAAAAACACTTTGTTATAAATATTTAGATAATACTACATTTTCCCCCAGTAGCACATGAGTATCAGCGAAAACTACAACAATGAAGCGAAATCTTTTAAAACAGTTGACTAAAAGTAGAAATTCATTAAAAAGAAAATTTAATGAATTGAAACAAATAAAAAATGAGAACGTTTCAAATTTAGAGGAAACTTTTAAACCTATTACAGAACCTTTACATGAATTACTAACTGAAAATAAAAAATTAAATACACAAAAAAAGTATATTATAGATGAGAACACACATGATGTTAAACAAAATTTCAAGAAAGAGAAAATAAAACTATCTAACAGGTTGAAGAAAAAGAGAGTATTTGATAGTGATAGTGACAGTGATGCCTATGCTGACGCTTACTCTTATATAAATGAATCTGATGTTTCAGATCAATCTCACATAGATGAATCTAATGATTCACATCAAACTCCTATAGAAGAGGAAGAAGAGTTCAATGCTTCACAACAGTCTCATATAGATGAGTTAAATGAAAGTGTATATGAAGAAACTGAGGAGAAGTATAATATCAACATTAATCAATTAAAACAAGAAAAGGTTATAGATAATAGTTATGGTCTATACTCTTTAGTTTTTCATAACAGTCCTAAGGATTATACTAAGAATGTTTTTTAAATGAGAAAGAGTACTCGAGAGATATAGCAAAAGGTGTAGAAAAATTCCAAATTCCAAACATTTAAATATTCAGAGGAAACGATTTAAAAATTCACTACCCCCCATTCATGAAAATGATATTACAACAAAATTTTATGTTGATGATGAAATAAGTAAACTAGTACAGAATACATCTAATGAAATTTCTAAACTACCACAGAATCAAGAAATCTTTAGAATAAGACCTCGAATCAATCATATTGAGGAAAAAGAGAGTGAAATTTCTAAAAAATTGGAATTTCTCTTGAAAGCTATTAATAAGATAGTAGAGGATATAAATGAAATAGAAAGTAGCATTTTCAATTATATCATTACACCAAGATCAGTTTTAAAAAGTGAAACTATAACATCTTTAGAGAAGAAACCATTTGTACCAAATATAATAAAGCTATGAGTAAACGAGAGATTGTAAATGAGTTACATCGTCCATCATTTAAGAATTTTCCAAGACGTAGAGTTATAGTAAAGGGTATTAATGACTTATGGCAGGCTGATTTGGTTGAAATGGGGGCATATGCATCATCGAATAAAGGCTTTAGGTATTTATTAACAGTAATAGATACCTTTTCTAAATATGGATGGGGTGAAGCAATAAAATCAAAAAATGCAGGAGAAGTTACAAAAGCAATGGAAAAAATATTGAAATCTGGTCGTGGTGCACCGAAGAATTTACAAACAGATAATGGAAATGAATTCTATAATAAACAATTTGGAGAATTAATGAAACAATATAAAATTAATCATTACTCAACATTTAGTGCTCTTAAAGCTTCTATTGTGGAACGTTTTAATAGAACACTAAAAGAACTTATGTGGCGTGAGTTTAGTTTTAATGGAAAATATACATGGCTTCAAATATACAAAGAGTTGATTAATAATTATAACAATAGGAAGCATAGAACGATAAAAATGAAGCCTATTGATGTTAATGCTGAAAATGAAAAACAGATTTTGATGAGATCATACAATCATCTAAAAATATTCACAAATGGGGTCTTAAAATAGGGGGATCATGTACGAATAGGTAAATATAAACATGTCTTTGAAAAAGGCTATACTCCAAACTGGACAACGGAAATTTTTCGAATTCGGAAAGTACAAAATACATCCCCCACCACATATTTACTTGAGGACTTGAAGGGTGATCCAATTCAAGGTGGTTTCTATAAACAAGAAATTAAAAAAACAAAATTCCCTAATACTTATCTTGTTGAAAAGATTTTGAAACGAAAAGGTGATTATGTGTTTGTGCGCTGGTTAGGCTTCCCAAAATCAGAAGATAGTTGGATTCACAAAAAAGAAATTCTATAAACAACAACAACAAGAATAGATAAGAATTCGAATGAGGCCGATATGTGCTTGTGCGTTGGGTAGGTTGAGGGGCACACATGTATAGATAAGAGTTTTGTGTGTAGATATTGACGTCAATGCGTGAAATAGACACATGTATATACACACACATGTATAAACAATCTGGAGTCTATAAAGAAAAAGAATTTCAAAAAGTATTTCAGTTTTCAACTATTCATCTACTCGATCACGCACCAAATTATTTCGGTTGTCGTTTTACTCCCGAAAACCCGAAAATTAAGAAAACATGACGGTTTTAAAAATGAGTGCTTTAAAAATATTCTTCATAATAACATTAATAAACTTATTAGTGAAAGTGCACCCCCTTCCACTCCCAAGTGAAAATCAAATAACAATTTTTGAAAATGCGACGTATACAAACAACACAATCGGGTTGTTTATAAATATCCCAAACTTGAAAAAAAAAATTAAAATCGATTTGAATCTTGAGATCCTAGAAGATAGTCATATTTTCATGGATCTCAAAAATAACACAAGTACTGACAGTGAACAAGAAAAAACTGAAAGTGAACTCAATATAAAGATTATTAATATTAATAATCAAAACATTACAAGTGAAGAAGAAGAATCAAGTGCATCTAAAACAACAACAACAACATCATATGAAACAACATCTGGATCAACCCCACCTACTTCGATAAGCGACATTCTGGAGGAGGAGGAGGAGGAGGAGGAGGAGGAGGAGGAGGAGGAGGAGGAGAAAGAAGAATCCACTACAGCAACATTTACGCCAACTACAAGTGAAACATCAACAACTGAAACAACATCTGAAACAACATCTGCAGCAACAACAGCTGAAACATCAACAACTGAAACAACATCTGCAGGAACAACAACATCTACAACAATAGCTGAAACATCAACATCTGCAACAACAACATTAAACCCACTCAATCTTTTTGATTTTAATTTTGATAATAATAAAAATGTTGAAATTATAGAAAATAAAAAAATTGTTATGGATATCAATGATAGTGAGGCAGATTTTGAAAACGTAAGTGTAGAACCTAAAATTAGTAATGAAGCACAGTTAGTTTTAGGTATCAGTGAAAGTGATAATGATTTTGAAAGTGCAAGTCGAATACCTATTAAAAGGCATTCGATGAAAAAATTAAAAAGCACTGAAAATATTCATACCTCTCAAGTAGAATTCACAAAAAGAGGAATAATAGAGAATTTTAAAAATAAATTAATTGATTATGAGAAGAAAATAGGAGGACATATTGATTTAGGAAGAAGGGGTATAAATAGATTTTTCACTATAAAATATAAAAGTGCTACGGTAGGTGTTAAATGTCATTACAATAACATATTCAGAAGATCATCTACTAAACGTGGTATTAATATAATTGAATTAAAAAATCTTATACTAAAAAGAACTAAAAGAAATATTAATACCCCCCTAGCAACATTAACAATTAATTGTTTTGAATTTGCTGAAGTTTTAACTCAGCCATTAATACATGCCGAGAGACAGAAAGATAAGAAACTATTTGAAAGAATTTCGAGTGATGCTAGTCGTATTTCAATGGAAGAGAGTAAGGGACTAGAAATACAAGAAGAAGAAGAACCAGGGTATCTAAAGGATGCTCCACAAGTTCTTGAAATTGATATCGAAGCAGCAGAAAAAATGAATGCTATATATTTGAGGAAGAGAAATTTAGAAGCTCAAATGTTAATTAATTATTTAAAGAGAAAAGAAAGTGAGAATAGTACAGATAAAATTCTAATTAACGATATTAATGATTTTGAAATAAGAAATAGTGATGATATAATTTGATTGAAAAGGGGAATATTTTTGTTTTTGCAGAATAATAAAGAAGTTGAAAGCACTATTTCGTTTGGACTACAAAAACGTAAGTTAAATAATATATATATATATATAGAAATATATAATATTTTTTTATATAATAATAATAATTTTTTTATTTTCAGATTTTCAAAAAATTCAAAACAATATTCAAAACACTATTTCAGTTGGACTACATAAAGGTAAGTTAAATATTTATTTATAAATTAAAATTTTAAATACTAATAATATTTATACTTTCAGAATTTCAAAAACCTGATAAAACAGAGGAAGAAGATAATACTTTTCTGTTTTTTGATGATGATGATGATGATGATGATGATGATAACGAAATTTATCAGGAGAATCCACCACCACCATGCATAACAACACCACATAGCGAGGACGAAACTCTTTTCCTTGAAGGCGGAATAAATAAATATACTCAAACTATACCTTTAAATTTAGATATGGAAAATGATGAATATGTAAAATCAATTCCTTTAAGTAGTGATGATAATAAAATCTATATCTTAGAGGGTGGTATAGATAATTATATTCAAACTATACCACTAAATATAGAAACTAACCCAATTGATTGTAACTCAAAGAAAACTTGAAAAATAAAAAAACACTTGACAAAAAAACTTATAAAAATTAAAAAAAAAAAATAATAAAAATAAAAAAAAAAAAAAATTTTAGGAACAAAACACTTGACAAAAAAAAATCTAAAATTGTTTTCAAAAATTGTAATATTATAATATTGTTTTCAAAAATTGTAATACTAACCCTTTAAATTCTTATATTGTTAATGTTTTCCTGAAAATTGTAATACTAACCCTTTAAATTCTTATATTGTTTAATGTTTTCCTGAAAATTGTAATAATATAATATTGTTTTCCTGAAAATTGTAATATTTTTTAATATTGTTCTGAAAATAAAAGCGATGTTTGTTCTTTAAAATACAAATTTTATTCATTTATTTATTTACAATTTTTCAATTTTATTTATTTATATAGAATTATAGCTTACATTTTTCATTTATTTATTTACAATTATAGCTTACATTTATTCATTTCTTTATTTACAATTATAGCTTACATTTATTTATTTACAATTTTACCTTACATTTATTTACAAATTTTATCTTACATTTATTTATTTATTTATTTATTTTATTTTATTTTTTATGTTTTTTTTTTGATTGTTTTTTTCTTTTTTAATAATTTTTTTATTTTTTTTTATTTTTATTTTTATTTTTTTATTCTTTTTTTTATTCTTTTTCACAATTTAGTAAAGTTAATTCTAATTCTGTGTAAAACATATCAAATTTACATTCCTCTATATTTTTCTTAAATTTTTCTATCTCACTCTCTTGATTATTATTTATATTAGAACCATTTTCTATTTCTTTAATTCGTTGTTCATAGACATAAATATTAGCATTGATTTCATCAAGCTTATTTTCTAATTTTTGTTCCTCTATTTTATAATGTCCGTATTGTAATGTATTAATTTTATTATTTTGAATAAGAACCTTTGTATCTTTATGACTGAGTACTACTTTTTTACATTTGACTGTAGATAACAAATGATTTTTAGATCTAATCATTGACATAGATCCTATCACTTCCTCTTCCGAAAACAAACATTTTTTAAAACTATTAAAACTTAATTGATCTATTGCACTTCGTTTTACCCCCTTTGATTTTTTCACTGTTTTCTCAGTGTTATCATTTTAATTAGATGACTTGAATGCATACATTTTTGATCTTAAACCAACAAATTCAGTCATTGGTCTTCCATTAAGTTCGTCTTTAAAAAATCCCAACTTTTTCTTATTGGCCTTTGGAAAATTATATAGATTTAGTAAGTCATCAGAATAATCTGATGTATCAAACTTCATCTGAATATCATTTTGAATATCCTTATAAAAATCTTCAGTTTCAATAGTGTATATAAAAGAATCTGTATCCATATAATTTAATTGCACATTTTCATTATACTTAGGTTTCATATAAGTATAATGAAAATCATACATTTTCCATTTGGATAAGTCTAGTACTGCAAATCCCAAATATAAAGGTTTATTATATAATACATTTAATCTTTTCATATGAAATGCAAAGAAGTTTTCTGAGAACTGTTTTACGCTATGGAAGTTCGACTTTGAAATGAGGGATCTAGCGCAATATCTTTTAGCACCAGAAGAATCTGATGATGATGCACTTTCCCATTCTGTAATTAATTTTACATCTACACGTTTATCTACATTCTCCATAGTCTTCCCATAAACCGCATTATTTAAAAGCTTAAAAAAGTCCTTTTCAAAAGTATTTTTTGCATTTGTCCTATGAAAAGTATTTAAATCAATATATGTCTTCAACCAAGGTTTCTGAAAGAAACGAAGACCTCTATGAATTTTTTTCAGTACTAATCCATTTTTTTACACTGTTGAAGATTTTTATAATGAATTGTATAATTTTTTTTATCCCTTAAGTCAGCAATTAATTTTTTTACTTTATCTGACTGAGATGGTAATTGATTATTACAACAAAATGGAAGATCATTATGCTTATCATGTAAGTTTAAAGGGTATTTTAAATCTACCTCAAAAATGTTTCCGTATTCATCATCATCTTCAAGTTCTAAAATGTTTATAGACTCAAGTGTTTGCCTTGAAACCCATTCAAAACCTCCATATGGTAAAGATTGTGACATAGCCCAACCATATAAATTATTTGCATCCAAATAAATTAAATATGATGATTTTTTTGTACTATCAAAATTTTCAACATATTTATTATTTGCTTTAGCATATCTACATGTACATTGGACCACCTCGAATACCAATTTGAATAAATTTATACTGATCTATATCAGTTAATAAATCTAATTCAATTTTTGTGCATTTCAACATAGCCTCCCATGATAATCCTGGTGTAGTGAAAAAATGTGCCGGATCAAGAGAATACATTTTAATACAAAGTCTTCGGAAATTTTCAAAGACATCAGACATTAATAAAACATCTGTTTTCAAATATAATTCTAAATAATCTTTTAGATTCCCACATGAAAACTCATTCCATACCTCTTGTGCGTGAGTATAATTTTCAATTGAACATTCATTTTCAGTTAAGGAACTATTGAAAGCTTCTCTAGGAGGTAATTGACTTTCATTTAATTTCTCAACTGAATCTAAATATTCATAAGGAAATACACTCTTTCTTCGCATGAGATTGAATTGTTTTTCACTTGGGAAAAATGATCGGGTAATATGCATTTGTTCACTATCCAGATTTGAAGCTAATGCGTCTAATGCGGAAGGCATAAAACGAAATGAATCTAGAAAACGGATTTCAAAGCTTTCACCATTACTTAACGTTATAATTTTTGAAATTGAAATATATTGTTCCTTATTTAATGGTATTACCTTTATTTCACCAGGTATGAGAGCCAAATCTTTTATAAATAAATGACAATCATACCTGGTGAAATTGTGGAAGAATACAGGAATAAATTTAGGAACCTTATATTTTAAGTTGCATGCATTATGTGCTGCACCCCTGAATTTTCCTGAGAAGTGACAATGATCCCTAACTCTATCTAATAAAAGAGAAGAGTTGCATATATGGCAATGAGTAGATTTTTTAAAATCTTCTTCTTCAATATCGGACATTATAATAGGGACATTTTTAGAAGTATGGTTCTCATATATTATAATTAAATTTTCTATGAGAGAGGAGAGGAAATTCATACCTGAATTTAATTTTGTTTCTAGCACAAACTTTTCTAAACTATTATCATGTGCACACTTTATATAGTATGCATATGAAATAGGTTTGTGTATATTAATTATATTTAAATTTAAAGTAACATTTTGATTTATGGAGTGAAGGATACATTCAAAGTCAGCATAAACCGTGAATGGAACCATCACTTCCTTTTGAAAATTTGAATATTTTAAGATAGCATCCTTAGGGTTTGGTAGTCGAGAGACTTTTTTGCCACAGACTTCTGAATGTCGATTGGCAGCTTCCTCGCTCAACGAATAATTTAAACAAATCTGACAGAACCATTTCTTTGATTTATCTCGTGAAACTTGAGATGAAACCAAACTAAAATAAAATAATAAAAAAAATATATATAATACACCGTGATATATATTGATGATAAAAAAAATAAAATAAATAAAAAACCAAAAATGATATTATAAATAAAAAAGAAAATATATATTTATATATAATAATAATAATAATGATATATAAAACAACTCACTTTGATAGATTTTTTATCCATGTGTAATGCGCCTTTGTTCCTTCCTCCAGCAGCAACATATTTATATATTTACTCCTCACTTCCGGGGAATAAAATATAGGTCCAAAAATAGCTCCATTGTCGAATCCAAAAAGAGTTATGTTGATCTCTTTATTTAATTCCATGAATTTTTTTATGTCCGCAGGTTTGAGTGGGAATTCCAATCCAGTAAAATTCAATGTGATTCCATTGATATGTATGATCTCATTATTTATATTGATTTTGTAACTCGCACATCTGTTTGCATTAGTATTGATATTACTTAATGCTGCGATTAAACTCCATTTAAAACAATATTCATCATTTAGGTTTTTCACATTTATTATCGCCTTTTTATTTTCCAAGTAAGGCGGTAGCTTTATGTATGACGATCCTCTTAATGGTGAATATTGATTAATATTCATCTCCATTCGAATGAGATGAACTAAAGTCCATCCACTATCCCTTTCTTGGAATTCTTCCATCCTTGCCAGAATTTTTTCCATATGCTCCTTGAATTCCGTTTCAATATTTGAATAGGCGGTGATTATTGTCATTTTACTTTGAAATGACTTTATTTCCTCGCATTCGTTTCCTTCCTTCAAGAGGGCATATTTTCCAAATAATTCAAAGTTTATTTTTACGGATATATAACTTCCCAACAATTGAATTAAATGTGGGAGAAATGCTGATCCTGCTTCCTCCATGAATATTGTTGGGTAAATTACACCCGTCTCATTATTTTCATACAAGTACTGGACAATCCTTCCTTGGAATCCAGAACTGATTTTTTTTTTCTAGAATCCACTGGCTCGATTACATTCTGCTTGTGTTGCTCCGTTCGCAGATGATGATTCCACGAAATGTTACCGGAAAGGGTAATGTTGCACTTCTCACAGTACTT
This sequence comes from Drosophila birchii, assembly GCA_035046345.1. Classification (NCBI taxonomy): domain Eukaryota; kingdom Metazoa; phylum Arthropoda; class Insecta; order Diptera; family Drosophilidae; genus Drosophila; species Drosophila birchii. Next base: position 91,916 of record JAWNOA010000109.1, on the reverse strand, counting down.
ATTCATTTTTGTTTTTTTTGTTTATTTATTTTTGTAATATTGTTCACAAACACGATTTTTTAATATATATATTTTTTGAAATATAGTTCACTCTTTTTTAAATATTGTTTACACTTTTTAAATATATTATTTTTATATTTTGGAGGGTTCACACGATTTTATTATTTACTATTGTTTGTAATAGTATTGTCACAACGAATATTTTGATATTTACTATTGTTTGTAATAGTATTTTCACAACGAATATTTTGATATTTACTATTGTTTGTAATAGTATTTTTTATGTATTTTGCACAAACACAAGTTTTTCAAATGTTATTGTAAAAATATTATTCACAAACACGACTTTGAAAATATTTTTTATAATTCGAGGGTTCGCACGACGAAGATGAAAATGGTTCTCCTTATCACGAAAATTTTTTGAAAAGATAGAAGGTATCCACTTTCTCTTGTATATTCTGTTAGAATCCACCACCAGCACCTTGAAACATTTAAGACTAGGGTGATCTCAAATTGTCACCTGCTTCCTTAGAAGCAACATACTTTCCCATCACACTCGCTTCCCCATCACACTCACTTTCCCATCACGCTCGCTACGCTTGGGGGATGATCTCAAATTGTCACCTGCTTCGTTAGAAGCAACATACTTTCCCATCACCCTCACTTTCCCCATCTAATGCTCGCTAATGCTCGCTAAAGAGGTGGAGGTTCTCAACTGACGGTTATTTCACAGCACAAGACACGCTTGTTTCACAACACAAGACTAAAGAGGGGGAGGTTCTCAAACTGACGGTTATTTCACAGCACAAGACTAAAGAGGGGGAGGTTCTTAAACTGACGGTTATTTCACAGCACAAGACACGCTTGTTTCACAGCACAAGACTGTGCTTGCAGCTTACACTAACTGATATCATCTACAACCTAATTGAATCAACAAAACGGTTACGCATATTAAATCAACTCCACCCTCCTCATACTCCTAAGCAAGCACAAATTCCTACGCATGACAAAACACCCCCTCTCTAAGATCACTCCTAAGCAAGCACAAATTCCTACGCATGACAAAACACCACCTCTCACACACACCTTTGGGTGAGAAAAACTAGGTGATCCTCTCACCCACACCCCCTTTCTAACCTAATTAAGTGACCTTTTTATGCTAAATAGGTCATTAGAACACCTGTGTGCAGCCTACCGATCACCCACACCCTCCTTTTTCCACCTTTTTCCCACACTTTTATTACTTAATTATGCTAATTAGGTCATTAACGACCCATGTGTGCAACCATGCGTGACTAATTAGGGTCACCCCCACCCCCTTTTTTGACAATGATTAATGACTTTTGATACAGGACCCGTATTATCCTACTACTATTTGGAGAACATTTAAACTTGTGTAAATTTTCTAATGATAATATAGAAACGTGTGCTTGTTTTCAATTTGTAATTCAACAATATAGAGTTGGAAAATTAATTTCATCATATATTGAAATTCTGAAATAAAGAGAAAACCAAAAAAAAAATTTCTATTTGTTTTGAATTTGTTTTCGAGGGTGGGTCTATCAACAGCTGTTGCATTTTTTTTTTAGCATATGTTTTGTAAGTATAATACAAAGATTTATCTCCACCAAACTTTAGTTTAAGAGAAACATTCGGACTATTACGTTGAAAGAAAAATGATTTCCCTAAAAATTTAAGAGTTCTTAAAGGAGCATGGGAGTGAGATCTTCAAGGAACATGTTTCGAAATTGAGATCAGTTCATGCATTTTTTAAAGACGTTGAAGCCACCCCAGTAATCCATTCCAAGTATGGGGAACACCTATCAGCCTGTGCATGGGCATATGATGATTGTAAAGTCGGACCTGACACCTGTAGGTGTATGCACGTTAAAAAAAAAGAAGAAGATGCCTTAAAATTAATGGAACGATACATTCATTTGTTTAAAAAACTAAATGGAAACTAATGTAACACGAATATGATTAAATAAAAACGTATTTAAAAAAAAATAAACGCTTTAGAAAAAAAAAGTTGTTTTTGTGTTTTTGTTTTTGTTTTTGCACCTTGAAACATTTAAGACTACCCTCCCCTCCCCTCCCCTTCCCTCCCTACCCTAACTTAATACAAGTTAGAAGCAACGCTCGCTACGCTTGGGGATGATCTCAAACTAATGCTTGGGGTGATCTCAAATTGTCACCTGCTTCCTTAGAAGCAACATACTTTCCCATCACACTCGCTTCCCCATCACACTCACTTTCCCATCACGCTCGCTACGCTTGGGGGATGATCTCAAATTGTCACCTGCTTCGTTAGAAGCAACATACTTTCCCATCACCCTCACTTTCCCCATCTAATGCTCGCTAATGCTCGCTAAAGAGGTGGAGATTCTCAACTGACGGTTATTTCACAGCACAAGACACGCTTGTTTCACAACACAAGACTAAAGAGGGGGAGGTTCTCAAACTGACGGTTATTTCACAGCACAAGACTAAAGAGGGGGAGGTTCTCAAACTGACGGTTATTTCACAGCACAAGACACGCTTGTTTCACAGCACAAGACTGCGCTTGCAGCTTACACTAACTGATATCATCTACAACCTAATTGAATCAACAAAACGGTTACGCATATTAAATCAACTCCACCCTCCTCATATTCCTAAGCAAGCACAAATTCCTACGCATGACAAAACACCCCCTCTCACACACACCTTTGGGTCAAAAAAAACTAGACAAGTCAAGACAAGACAAAACAACCCACCTACTTTCACCATTTCTTTGGGGTGATCCTCTCACAAACACCCCCTTTCTAACCTAATTAAGTGACCTTTTTATGCTAAATAGGTCATTAGAACACCTGTGTGCAGCCTACCGATCACCCACACCCTACTTTTTCCCCCTTTTTCCCACACTTTTATTACTTAATTATGCTAATTAGGTCATTAACGACCCCTGTGTGCAACCATGCGAGACTAATTAGGGTCACCCCCACCAACTTTTTTGATAATGATTAATGACTTTTGATACAGGACCCGTATTAACCTACTACTAAATTGTCATCGAGAAACTCTAAAAATTAAAACAAATCCTTAACCTAAAAAATTAAAAAAAAAAACTTGTGCACATCTCTTAAAACTACAAATATAAAATTCTCACCACTTAAAAGTAAACAATTACATCAAAAAACTCTTAACAAAATTACAAACGTTTGCTCACCCCTTAAAACTAAACAATTAAAAAAAAGTCTGCCCATCTCTTACAACTACAAAATATAAAATGCCCACCCCTTAAAACTTAAAATTTTTATCGAGAAACTCTAAAAAATAAAAAAATCCTTAAAACTAAAAAATTCAAAAAAAAAAAACTTTTGCCCATCTCTTAAAACTACAAAATATAAAATGCCCACCCCTTAAAACCAAACATTTCATCAAAAAACTCTTAAAAAAAAATTACAAACGTTTGCCCACTCCTTAAAACTAAAGTATTAAAAAAACGTGTACCCATCTCTTAAAACTACATAATTTAAAATTCCCACCCCTTAAAACTAAAAATTTTCATCGAGAAACTCTAAAAAATAAAAAAAATCCTTAGCCTAAAAAATTAAAAAAAAACTTGTGCCCATCTCTTAAAACTACAAATATAAAATTCTCACCCCTTAAAACTAAACAATTAAAAAAAAATTTTCCCCATCTCTTAAAACTACATAATATAAACTGCCCACCACTTAACACTAAAAATTTTCATCGAGAAATTCTAAAAAATAAAAAAATCCTTAAAACTAAAAAATTAAAAAAAAAACTTCTGCCCATTTCTAAAAAGTATAAAATATAAAATGCCCACCCCTTTAAACCAAAAATTTTCTCGAGAAACTCTTAAAAATAAAAAAAAACCTTAAAACTAAAAAATTAAGAAAAAAAACTTCTGACCATCTCTGAAAACTACAAAATATAAAATGCCCACCCTTTAAAATTAAACATTTCATCAAAAACTCTTAAAACAAAATTACAAACGTTTGCCCACTCCTTTAAACTAAAAAATTAAAAAAAAAAACTTGTGCCCATCTCTTAAAACTACAAAAATAAAATTCTCACCCCCTAAAACTAAACAATTACATCAAAAAACTCTGAAAACAAAATTACAAACGTTTTCTCACCCTTAAAACAAAACAATTACATCAAAAAACTCTTAAAACAAAATTACAAACGTTTGCCCACTCCTTAAAATAAAAAATTTAAAAAAAAACTTCTGTCCATCCCTTAAAACTATGTAATATAAACTGCCCACCCCTTAAAACTAAAAATTTTCATCGAGAAACTCAAAAAAATTAAAAAACATTATAACTAAAAAATTAAAAGAAACGTTTGCCTATCTCTTAGAACTACAAAATATAAAATGCCCACCCCTTAAAACCAAACATTTCATCAAAAAACTCTTAAAACAAAATAACAAACGTTTGCCCACTCCTTAAAACTAAAATATTAAAAAAAAAAACATTTTCTGCCCATCTCTAAAAAACTACATAATATAAAATGCCTACCCCTTAAAACCAAAAAATTTCCTCGATAAACTCTTAAAAAAATATCCTTAAAACTAAAAAATTAAAAAAAAAACTTTTGACCATCTCTTAAAACTACAAAATATAAAATGCCCATAAAAAAACTCTTTAAACAAAGTAACAAACGTTTGCCCACTCCTTAAAACTAAAATATTAAAAAAAAACATTTTCTGCCCATCTCTAAAAAACTACATAATATAAAATGCCAACTCCTTAAAACCAAAAATTTTCATCGAGAAACTCTAAAAAATAAAAACAAACCTTAACCTAAAAAATTAAAAAAAAAACTTGTGCCCATCTCTTGAAACTACAAATATAAAATTCTCACCCCTTAAAACTAAACAATTACATCAAAAAACTCTTAAAACAAAATTACAAACGTTTTCTCGCCCGTTAAAACTAAACAAATAAAATACAAACGTTTCCCCACTCCGTAAAACTATAGTATTAAAAAAAACTTGTACCCATCTCTTAAGACTACATTATTTAAAATTCCCACCCCATAAAACTAAAAATTTTCATCGAGAAACTCTAAAAAATAAAAAATCCTTAACCTAAAAAATTAAAAAAAAACTTGTGCCCATCTCTTAAAACTACAAATATAAAATTTTCACCCCTTAAAACTAAACAATTAAAAAAAAAGTTTTCCCATCTCTTAAAACTACATAATATAAACTGCTCACCACTTAACACTAAAAATTTTCATCGAGAAATTCTAAAAAATAAAAAAATCCTTAAAACTAAAAAATTAAAAAAAAAACTTCTGCCCATTTCTAAAAAGTATAAAATATAAAATGCCCACCCCTTTAAACCAAAAATTTTCTCGAGAAACTCTTAAAAATAAAAAAAACATTAAAACTAAAAAATTAAGAAAAAAAAACTTCTGACCATCTCTGAAAACTACAAAATATAAAATGCCCACCCTTTAAAATTAAACATTTCATCAAAAACTCTTAAAACAAAATTACAAACGTTTGCCCACTCCTTTAAACTAAAAAATTAAAAAAAAAACTTGTGCCCATCTCTTAAAACTACAAAAATAAAATTCTCACCCCCTAAAACTAAACAATTACATAAAAAAACTCTTAAAACAAAATTACAAACGTTTTCTCACCCCTTAAAACTAAACAATTACATCAAAAAACTCTGAAAACAAAATTACAAACGTTTTCTCACCCTTAAAACAAAACAATTACATCAAAAAACTCTTAAAACAAAATTACAAACGTTTGCCCACTCCTTAAAATAAAAAATTAAAAAAAAAACTTCTGTCCATCCCTTAAAACTACATAATATAAACTGCCCACCCCTTAAAACTAAAAATTTTCATCGAGAAACTCTAAAAAATAAAAAAACATTATAACTAAAAAATTAAAAAAAAGCTTTTGCCTATCTCTTAGAACTACAAAATATAAAATGCCCACCCCTTAAAACCAAACATTTCATCAAAAAACTCTTAAAACAAAATAACAAACGTTTGCCCACTCCTTAAAACTAAAATATTAAAAAAAAAAACATTTTCTGCCCATCTCTAAAAAACTACATAATATAAAATGCCTACCCCTTAAAACCAAAAAATTTCCTCGATAAACTCTTAAAAAAAAATCCTTAAAACTAAAAAATTAAAAAAAAAACTTTTGACCATCTCTTAAAACTACAAAATATAAAATGCCCATAAAAAAACTCTTTAAACAAAGTAACAAACGTTTGCCCACTCCTTAAAACTAAAATATTAAAAAAAAACATTTTCTGCCCATCTCTAAAAAACTACATAATATAAAATGCCAACTCCTTAAAACCAAAAATTTTCATCGAGAAACTCTAAAAAATAAAAAAAAACCTTAACCTAAAAAATTAAAAAAAAAACTTGTGCCCATCTCTTGAAACTACAAATATAAAATTCTCACCCCTTAAAACTAAACAATTACATCAAAAAACTCTTAAAACAAAATTACAAACGTTTTCTCGCCCGTTAAAACTAAACAAATAAAATACAAACGTTTCCCCACTCCGTAAAACTATAGTATTAAAAAAAACTTGTACCCATCTCTTAAGACTACATTATTTAAAATTCCCACCCCATAAAACTAAAAATTTTCATCGAGAAACTCTAAAAAATAAAAAATCCTTAACCTAAAAAATTTAAAAAAAACTTGTGCCCATCTCTTAAAACTACAAATATAAAATTTTCACCCCTTAAAACTAAACAATTAAAAAAAAAGTTTTCCCATCTCTTAAAACTACATAATATAAACTGCTCACCACTTAACACTAAAAATTTTCATCGAGAAATTCTAAAAAATAAAAAAATCCTTAAAACTAAAAAATTAAAAAAAAAACTTCTGCCCATTTCTAAAAAGTATAAAATATAAAATGCCCACCCCTTTAAACCAAAAATTTTCTCGAGAAACTCTTAAAAATAAAAAAAACATTAAAACTAAAAAATTAAGAAAAAAAAACTTCTGACCATCTCTGAAAACTACAAAATATAAAATGCCCACCCTTTAAAATTAAACATTTCATCAAAAACTCTTAAAACAAAATTACAAACGTTTGCCCACTCCTTTAAACTAAAAAATTAAAAAAAAAACTTGTGCCCATCTCTTAAAACTACAAAAATAAAATTCTCACCCCCTAAAACTAAACAATTACATAAAAAAACTCTTAAAACAAAATTACAAACGTTTTCTCACCCCTTAAAACTAAACAATTACATCAAAAAACTCTGAAAACAAAATTACAAACGTTTTCTCACCCTTAAAACAAAACAATTACATCAAAAAACTCTTAAAACAAAATTACAAACGTTTGCCCACTCCTTAAAATAAAAAATTAAAAAAAAAACTTCTGTCCATCCCTTAAAACTACATAATATAAACTGCCCACCCCTTAAAACTAAAAATTTTCATCGAGAAACTCTAAAAAATAAAAAAACATTATAACTAAAAAATTAAAAAAAAGCTTTTGCCTATCTCTTAGAACTACAAAATATAAAATGCGCACCCCTTAAAACCAAACATTTCATCAAAAAACTCTTAAAACAAAGTAACAAACGTTTGCCCACTCCTTAAAACTAAAATATTAAAAAACCGTGTACCCATCTCTTAAAACTACATAATTTAAAATTCCCACCCCTTATTTTCATCGAGAAACTCTAAAAAATAAAAAAAATTCCTTAACCTAAAAAATTTTAAAAAAAACCTGTCCCCATCTCTTAAAACTACAAATATAAAATTCTCACCCCTTAAAACTAAACAATTACATCAAAAAACTCTGAAAAGAAAATTACAAACGCTTGCCCACTCCTTAAAACTAAAATATTAAAAAAAATGTTTTCTGCCCATTTCTTAACAATTTCGACCCCAACTTTTTCCCTTTCGAAAAACAAATTTTTTTTTTTGTTGTATTCTGTTTGTATTGGGCCAAGCAGTATTTGAGTAAAGTTTGAACTCCTCACCCCCACTAGTTTGGGCGCTACCGGATGTTGCTTGTGGGCAACGTTGGGCCATAGTGTATATTAAAGAATACATTTTTAGTTTATGGTTATTTTTGTTTATTTTCAATTTTTAAGTATTGTAAGACATAAAACAGTTTTTATTGTTGTTACAGCATAGGTGTACTTTACATTTAATACATTTTGACATTGGGGTTCCTGTCTTACACAGTCTGCAACGCCCTTTTTCAGTAAATACCACCCAATGTTCCATGCAATCGTAACGCATAGAATTTGTAGGATTTGGCTGAAACTTGTATTTTTTGGATTGATTGGAAGACACACTGCTAGTCGGAGAACCCAAAGATATTATTGAGTTTTCTCTTTGCATATTTGATGGCCAACCCCTCTTTTTTTCAAATGAAGTAGAGTAAGTACATTGTAGCAGCTCATGAGCAACTTCTGTTTGAAATTTGATGAGCGGTATATACTTTTGATTTGGGTTTAGAAAATGAAAATTTTTTCTATACAGCAGCCATGCATTTGTCATTGATGTTCCCAAGCACCAATAAAAAATTCTAATGTACCACTTTCTTGAACGGTGGTTTATTTTGTATAGCTCCATAAGCATTTCCGCTAAGTCTACTCCTCCCATACCCTTGTTATAAGAGCCTACGATAGCAGGCCTTACAATATCAATGTAAACTTTTTCTTTAGGACTCCATCGTTTGCACATTCCAACTGGCTGATGGTCTTCATACGAAGATAGTAGTTGAACCGACTTATTATCAAACTATTTGACGCATATCAGATTATTGTTTACTTCATATTTTGTATCAAATGATCCTCTTCCACGTTTTTTCAATTCTGCATCTGAAAGAAGTCTACAGCTGCTTATGCGGTTTTTGCGGATAGTTCCGGTTGCAAATATGCCATTTTCCTTCAATGCAACCAAGAGACTAACTGACTTTTGGTCTCATATTTTGGTGGTGCAATGGCCCAAGGTTGCTCACAAGCAACTTTATTACTTTGAAAATTCCTTAGCTGTTTTTGAATAGAAATCAATTAGATTGAACTACAACATGCATTAAAGAATTCATTTATTAACAAATTTCACACACATTCTTCAACTTTTAATACGTAATTTAAAAGTAAATCACTTTTTTTTCAATATACCTCACAATACAACAAACACTTTTTACGTGAGGCACGTCCAGCACATTCCAAATAATTTTGTCAAATGATGCGCAAACTAGAATTTCTTTGCTTACATTATAAGTATACACATCAAAGCACCATTATCTCGAAGAATAAGCAGACAAAAACAAAAGCACCGACTACCGATAGCCGTTAAACTTTTGAAATTGCTCACAGGCAACTTCGGGGTCGAATGGGTTAAAACTACATAATATAAAATGCCCACTCCTTAAAACCAAAAAATTTCCTCGATAAACTCTTAAAAATAAAAAAAATCCTTAAAACTAAAAAATGAAAAAAAAACTTCTACCCATCTCTTAAAACTATAAAATATAAAATGCCCACCCCCTAAAACTAAATATTTCCCCCGAGAAACTCTTAAAAATAAAAAAAATATTATAACTAAAAAATTAAAAAAAACTTTTGCCTATCTCTGAAAACTACAAAATATAAAATGCCCACCCCTTAAAACTAAACATTTAATCAAAAAACTCTTAAAACAAAATAACACACGTTTGCCCACTTTTTAAAACTAAAGTATTAAAAAAACGTGTACCCATCTCTTAAAACTACATAATTTAAAATTCCCACCCTTTAAAACTAAAAATTTTCATCGAGAAACTCTAAAAAATAAAAAAAATCCTTAGCCTAAAAAATTAAAAAAAAAACTTGTGCCCATCTCTTAAAACTACAAATATAAAATTGTCACCCCTTAAAACTACACAATTACATCAAAAAACTCTGAAAACAAAATTACAATCGTTTTCTCACCCTTAAAACTAAACAATTACATCAAAAAACTCTTAAAACAAAATTACAAACGTTTTCTCACCCGTTAAAATTAAACAAATAAAATATAAATGTTTGCCCACTCCTTAAAACTAAAGTATTAAAAAAAACTTGTACCCATCTCTTAAAACTACATAATTTAAAATTCCCACCCCTTAAAACTAAAAATTTTCATCGAGAAACTCTAAAAAATAAAAAAAATCCTTAACCTTAAAAATTAAAAATAAAAACTTCTGCCCATGTCTTAAAACTAAAAATATAAAATTCTCACCCCTTAAAACTAAACAATGACATCAAAAAACTTTTAAAACATAATTACAAACGTTTGCTGACCCCTAAAAACTAAACAATTACATCACAAAACTCTTAAAACAAAATTACAAACGTTTTCTCACCCCTTAAAACTAAACAATTAAAAAAAAGTCTTCCCATCTCTTCAAATTACATAATATAAACTGCCCAACCCTTAACACTAAAAATTTTCATCGGGAAATTCTAAAAAATAAAAATAAAAACTTAAACCAAAAAAATTAAAAAAAAAAAATTTTGCCCATCTCTAAAAACTATCAAATATAAAATGCCCACCCCTTAAAACCAAAAATTTCCTCGAGAAACTCTTAAAAATAAAAAAAAACCTTAAAACTAAAAAATTAAAAAAAAACTTCTGACCATCTCTTAAAACTACAAAATATAAAATACCCACCCCTTAAAATTAAACATTTCATCAAAAAACTTTTAAAACAAAATTACAAACGTTTGCCTTAAAACTAAACAATTAAAAAAAAAGACTTCCCATCTCTTAAAACTACATAATATAAAATGCCCACCCCTGAAAACTAAAAACTTTCCTCGAGAAACTCATAAAAATAAAAAAACATTATAACTAAAAAATTTAAAAAAACTTTTGCCTATCTCTTAGAACAACAAAATATAAAATGTCCACCCCTTAAAACAAAACATTTCATCAAAAAACTCTTTAAACAAAATTACAAACGTTTGCCCACTCCATAAAACTGAAAATTAAAAAAAAACTTCTGTCCATTCCTTAAAACTACATAATATAAAATGCCCACCCCTTAAAACTAAAATGCCTATCTCTTAGAACTACAAAATATAAAATGCAAACCCCTTAAAACTAAACATTTCATAAAAAAACTCTTTAATCAAAATTACAAACGTTTGCCCACTCCTTAAAACTAAAATATTAAAAAAAAACATTTTTTGCCCATCTCTTAAAACTACATAATATAAAATGCCCACTCCTTAAAACCAAAAAATTTCCTCGAGAAACTCTTAAAAATAAAAAAAATCCTTAAAACTAAAAAATTAAAAAAAAAACTTCTACCCATCTCTTAAAACTATAAAATATAAAATACCCACCCCCTAAAACTAAATATTTCCCCCGAGAAACTCTTAAAAATAAAAAAAATATTATAACTAAAAAATTAAAAAAAACTTTTGCCTATCTCTTAAAACTACAAAATATAAAATGCCCACCCCTTGAAACTAAACATTTCATTAAAAAACTCTTAAAACAAAATTACAAACGTTTGCCCACTTCTTAAAACTAAAGTATTAAAAAAACGTGTACCCATCTCTTAAAACTACATAATTTAAAATTCCCACCCTTTAAAACTAAAAATTTTCATCGAGAAACTCTAAAAAATAAAAAAATCCTTAGCCTAAAAAATTTAAAAAAAAACTTCTGCCCATCTCTTAAAACTATAAAATATAAAATGCCCAACCTCTAAAACTAAAAATTTCCCCCGAGAAATTCTTAAAAATAAAAAACACTTAAAATAAAATTACAAACATTTGCCCACTCCTTAAAACTAAAAAATTAAAAAAAAACTTCTGTCTATCCCTTAAAACTACATAATATAAAATGCCCACCACTTAAAACTAAAAATTTTCATCGAGAAACTCTAAAAAATAAAAAAAATTCTAAAACTAAAATGCCTATCTCTTAGAACTACATAATATAAAATGCCCACCCCTTAAAACCAAACATTTCATTAAAAAACTTTTAAAACAAAATTACAAACGTTTGCCAACTACCTAAAATAAAAAATTAAAAAAAAACTTCTGTCCATCCCTTAAAACTACATAATATAAACTGCGCACCCCTTAAAACAAAAAATTTTCATCGAAAAACTCTTAAAAATTCAAAAACCTTAAAACTAAAAAATTAAAAAAAACTTTTGCCTATCTCTTAGAATTACAAAATATAAAATGCCCACCCCTTAAAACTAAACATTTCATCAAAAAACTCTTAAAAAAAATTATAAAAGTTTGCTCACCCCTTAAAACTAACCAATTAAAAAAAAAAGTCTTCCCATCTCTTAAAACTACATAATATAAAATGCCCACCCCTGAAAACTAAAAATTTTCATCGAGAAACTCTAAAAAATAAAAAAAATTCTTAAAACTAAAATGCCTATCTCTTAGAACTACAAAATATAAAATGCCCACCCCTTAAAACCAAACATTTCATCAAACAACTCTTAAAACAAAATTACAAACGTTTGCCCACTCCTTAAAATAAAAAAATTTAAAAAAAAACTTCTGTCCATCCCTTAAAACTACAAAATATAAAATGCCCACCCCTTCAAACCAAACATTTCATCAAAAAACTCTTAAAACAAAATTACAAACGTTTGCCCACTCCTTAAAACTAAAATATTAAAAAAGAACTTGTGCCCATCCCTTAAAACTACATAATATAAAATGCCCACCCCTTAAAACTAATAATTTTCATCGAGAAACTCTAAAAAATAAAAAAAATGTCTAAAACTAAAATGCCTATCTCTTAGAACTACAAAATATAAAATGGCCACCCCTTAAGACCAAACATTTCATCAAACAACTCTTAAAACAAAATTACAATCGTTTGCCCACTTGTGCCCATCTCTTAAAACTACATAATATAAAATTCCCACCCCTTAAAACTAAACACTTTCATCGATAAACTCTAAAAAATAAAAAAACACCTTAAAACTAAAAAATTAAAAAAAACTTTTGCCCATCTCTTAGAACTACAAAATATAAAATCCCCACCCCTTAAAACAAAACATTTCATCAAAAAACTTTTAAAACAAAATTACAAACGTTTGCCCACTCCTTAAAATAAAAAATTAAAATAAAAACTTCTGTCCATCCCTTAAAACTACATAATATAAACTGCCCACCCCTTAAAACAAAAAATTTTCATCGAGAAACTCTAAAAAATAAAAAAATTCTTAAAACTAAAATGCCTATCTCTTAGAACTACAAAATATAAAATGCCCACCCCTTAAAACCAAACATTTCATCAAACAACTCTTAAAAGAATATAACAAACGTTTGCCCACTCCTTACAACTAAAAAATTAAAAAAAAACTTCTGTCCATCCCTTAAAACTACATAATATAAAATGCCCACCCCTTGAATCAAAAAATTTTCATAGAAAAACTTTAAAAAATAAAAAAAATGTCTAAAACTAAAATGCCTATCTCTTAGAATTACAAAATATAAAATGCCCACCCCTTAAAACAAACATTTCATCAAAAAACTTTTAAAACAAAATTACAAACGTTTGGCCACTCCTTAAAATAAAAAATTAAAAAAAACTTCTGTCCATCCCTTAAAACTACATAATATAAACTGCCCACCCCTTAGAACTAAAAATTTTCATCGAGAAACTCTAACAAATAAAAAAAATCCTTAAAACTAAAATGCCTATCTCTTAGAACTACAACATATAAAATGCCCACCTCTTAAGACCAAACATTTCATCAAACAACTCTTAAAACAAAATTACAAACGTTTGCCCACTTGTGCCCATCTCTTAAAACTACATAATATAAAATTCCCACCCCTTAAAACTAAACACTTTCATCGATAAACTCTAAAAAATAAAAAAACACCTTAAAACTAAAAAATTAAAAAAAACTTTTGCCTATCTCTTAGAACTACAAAATATAAAATCCCCACCCCTTAAAACAAAACATTTCATCAAAAAACTTTTAAAACAAAATTACAAACGTTTGCCCACTCCTTAAAATAAAAAATTTAAATAAAAACTTCTGTCCATCCCTTAAAACTACATAATATAAACTGCCCACCCCTTAAAACTAAAAATTTTCATCGAGAAACTCTAAAAAATAAAAAAAATCCTTAAAACTAAAATGCCTATCTCTTTGAACTACAACATATAAAATGCCCACCTCTTAAGACCAAACATTTCATCAAACAACTCTTAAAACAAAATTACAAACGTTTGCCCACTTGTGCCCATCTCTTAAAACTACATAATATAAAATTCCCACCCCTTAAAACTAAACACTTTCATCGATAAACTCTAAAAAATAAAAAAACACCTTAAAACTAAAAAATTAAAAAAAACTTTTGCCTATCTCTTAGAACTACAAAATATAAAATGCCCACCCCTTAAAACCAAACATTTCATCAAACAACTCTTAAAAGAATATAACAAACGTTTGCCCACTCCTTACAACTAAAAAATTAAAAAAAAACTTCTGTCCATCCCTTAAAACTACATAATATAAAATCCCCACCCCTTAAAACAAAACATTTCATCAAAAAAACTCTTTAAATAAAATTACAAACATTTGCCCACTCCTTAAAACTAAAAAATTAAAAAAAACTTCTGTCCATCCCTTAAAACTACATAATATAAACTGCCCACCCCTTAAAACTAATAATTTTCATCGAGAAACTCTAAAAAATAAAAAAACATTATAACTAAAAAATTAAAAGAAACTTTTGCCTATCTCTTAGAACTACAAAATATAAACTGCCCACCCCTTAAAACTAATAATTTTTATCGAGAAACTTTAAAAAATAAAAAAAATGCTTAAAACTAAAATGCCTATCTCTTAGAACTACTAAATATAAAATGATCACCCCTTAAAACCAAACATTTCATCAAACAACTCTTAAAAGAATATTACAAACGTTTGCCCACTCCTTACAACTAAAAAATTAAAAAAAAACTTCTGTCCATCCCTTAAAACTACATAATATAAAATGCCCACCCCTTGAAACTAAAAATTTTCATCGAGAAACTCTAAAAAATAAAAAAAATGTCTAAAACTAAAATGCCTATCTCTTAGAACTACAAAATATAAAATGGCCACCCCTTAAGACCAAACATTTCATCAAACAACTCTTAAAACAAAATTACAATCGTTTGCCCACTTGTGCCCATCTCTTAAAACTACATAATATAAAATGCCCACCCCTTAAAACCAAAAAATGTCCTCAAGAAGCTCGTAACAACAAAAAAAAACCCTAAAACTAAAAAATTAAAAAAAAAACTTTTGACCATCTCTTAAAACTACAAAATATAAAATGCCCACCCCTTAAAACTAAACATTTCATAAAAAAACTCTTAAAAAAAAATTAAAAAAGTTTGCCCACTCCTTAAAACTAAAGTATTAAAAAAACTTGTACCCATCTCTTAAAACTACATAATTTAAAATTCCCACCCTTTAAAACTAAAAATTTTCATCGAGAAACTCTAAAAAATAAAAAAAATTCTTAATCTAAAAATTTAACAAAAAAATATCTGCCCACTTGTGCCCATGTCTTAAAACTACATAATATAAAATGCCCACCCCTTAAAACCAAAAAATGTCCTCAAGAAACTCGTAAAAAAAAAAAACCTTAAAACTAAAAAATTAAAAAAAAACTTTTGACCATCTCTTAAAACTACAAAATATAAAATGCCCACCCCTTAAAACTAAACATTTTATAAAAAAACTCTTTAAACAAAATTACAAACGTTTGCCCACTCCTTAAAACTAAAATATTAAAAAAAAACATTTTCTGCCCATCTCTTAAAACTACATAATATAAAATGCCCACCCCTTAAAACAAAAAAATGTCCTCAAGAAACTCGTAAAAATAAAAAAAACCTTAAAACTAAAAAATTAAAAAAAAAACTTCTGTCCATCTCTTAAAACTATAAAATATAAAATGCCCACCCCCTAAAACTAAATATTTCCCCCGAGAAACTCTTAAAAATAAAAAAAAGATTATAACTAAAAAATTAAAAAAAACTTTCATCGAGAAACTCTAAAAAATAAAAAAATGCTTAAAACTAAAATGCCTATCTCTTAGAACTACAAAATATAAAATGCCCACCCCTTAAAACCAAACATTAAATCAAAAAACTTTTATAACAAAATTACAAACGTTTGCCCACTCCTTAAAATAAAAAATTAAAATAAAAACTTCTGTCCATCCCTTAAAACTACAAAATATAAAATGCCCACCCCTTAAAACTAAACATTTCATAAAAAAACTCTTTAAACAAAATTTCAAACGTTTGCCCACTCCTTAAAACTAAAATATTAAAAAAAAACATTTTCTGCCCATCTCTTAAAACTACATAATATAAAATGCCCGCCCCTTAAAACCAAAAAATTTCCTCGAGAAACTCTTAAAAATAAAAAAAATCCTTAAAACTAAAAAATTAAAAAAAAAAACTTCTGTCCATCTCTTAAAACTATAAAATATAAAATGCCCACCCCCTAAAACTAAATATTTCCCCCGAGAAACTCTTAAAAATAAAAAAAATTTTATAACTAAAAAATTAAAAAAAACTTTCATCGAGAAACTCTAAAAAATCAAAAAAATCCTTAAAACTAAAATGCCAATCTCTTAGAACTACAAAATATAAAATGCCCACCCCTTAAAACCAAACATTTCATCAAAAAACTTTTATAACAAAATTACAAACGTTTGCCCACTCCTTAAAATAAAAAATTAAAATAGAAACTTCTGTCCATCCCTTAAAACTACATAATATAAAATGCCCACCCCTTGAAACAAAAAATTTTCATCGAGAAACTCTAAAAAATAAAAAAAATTCTTAAAACTAAAATGCCTATCTCTTAGAACTACAAAATATAAAATGCCCACCCCTTAAAACCAAACATTTCATCAAACAACTCTTAAAACAAAATTACAAACGTTTGCCCACTCCTTAAAACTAAAATATTAAAAAAGAACTTGTGCCCATCTTTTAAAACTACATAATATAAACTGTCCACCCCTTAAAACAAAAAATTTTCATCGAGAAACTCTAAAAAATAAAAAAAAATTCTTAAAACTAAAATGCCTATCTCTTAGAACTACAAAATATAAAATGCCCACCCCTTAAAATCAAACATTTCATCAAAAAACTTTTAAAACAAAATTACAAACGTTTGCCCACTCCTTAAAATAAAAAATTAAAATAAAAACTTCTGTCCATCCCTTAAAACTACATAATATAAACTGTCCACCCCTTAAAACAAAAAATTTTCATCGAGAAACTCTAAAAAATAAAAAAAAATTCTTAAAACTAAAATGCCTATCTCTTAGAACTACAAAATATAAAATGCCCACCCCTTAAAACCAAACATTTCATCAAACAACTCTTAAAACAAAATTACAAACGTTTGCCCACTCCTTAAAATAAAAAATTTAAAAAAAAACTTCTGTCCATCCCTTAAAACTACAAAATATAAAATGCCCACCCCTTCAAACCAAAAATTTCATCAAAAAACTCTTAAAACAAAATTACAAACGTTTGCCCACTCCTTAAAACTAAAATATTAAAAAAGAACTTGTGCCCATCCCTTAAAACTACATAATATTAAATGCCCACCCCTTAAAACTAATCATTTTCATCGAGAAACTCTAAAAAATAAAAAAAAACCCTGAAACTAAAATGCCTATCTCTTAGAACTACAAAATATAAAATGCCCACCCCTTAAAACCAAACATTTCATCAAAAAACTCTTGAAACAAAATTACAAACGTTTGCCCACTCCTTAAAATAAAAAAATTAAAAAAAAAACTTCTGTCCATCCCTTAAAACTACAAAATATAAAATGCCCACCCCTTAAACCAAACATTTCATCAAAAAACTCTTAAAACAAAATTACAAACGTTTGCCCACTCCTTAAAACTAAAATATTAAAAAAGAACTTGTGCCCATCCCTTAAAACTACATAATATTAAATTCCCACCCCTTAAAACTAATAATTTTCATCGAGAAACTCTAAAAAATAAAAAAAAACCTTAAAACTAAAATGCCTATCTCTTAGAACTACAAAATATAAAATGCCCACCCCTTAAAACCAAACATTTCATCAAAAAACTCTTGAAACAAAATTACAAACGTTTGCCCACTCCTTAAAACTAAAAAATTAAAAAAAAACTTCTGTCCATCCCTTAAAACTACATAATATAAACTGCCCACCCCTTAAAACTAATAATTTTCATCGAGAAACTCTAAAAAATAAAAAAACATTATAACTAAAAAATTAAAAGAAACTTTTGCCTATCTCTTAGAACTACAAAATATAAAATGCCCACCCCTTAAAACTAATAATTTTTATCGAGAAACTCTAAAAAATAAAAAAAATGCTTAAAACTAAAATGCCTATCTCTTAGAACTACAAAATATAAAATGATCACCCCTTAAAACCAAACATTTCATCAAACAACTCTTAAAACAAAATTACAAACGTTTGCCCACTCCTTACAACTAAAAAATTAAAAAAAAACTTCTGCCCATCCCTTAAAACTACATAATATAAAATGCCCACCCCTTAAAACTAATAATTTTCATCGAGAAACTCTAAAAAATAAAAAAAATCCTTAAAACTAAAATGCCTATCTCTTAGAACTACAAAATATAAAATGCCCACCCCTTAAAACCAAACATTTCATCAAAAAACTCTTGAAACAAAATTACAAACGTTTGCCCACTCCTTACAACTAAAAAATTAAAAAAAAACTTGTGCCCATCCCTTAAAACTACATAATATAAAATGCCCACCCCTTAAAACTAATAATTTTCATCGAGAAACTCTAAAAAATAAAAAAAAACCTTTAAACTAAAATGCCTATCTCTTAGAACTACAAAATATAAAATGCCCACCCCTTAAAACCAAACATTTCATCAAACAACTCTTAAAACAAAATTACAAACGTTTGCCCACTCCATAAAACAAAAAAATTAAAAAAAAACTTCTGTCCATCCCTTAAAACTACATAATATAAAATGCCCACCCCTTAAACAAAAAATTTTCATCGAGAAACTCTAAAAAATAAAAAAAAACCTTAAAACTAAAATGCCATCTCTTAGAACTACAAAATATAAAATGCCCACCCCTTTAAACCAAACATTTCATCAAAAAACTCTTGAAACAAAATTACAAACGTTTGCCCACTCCTTACAACTAAAAAATTAAAAAAGAACTTGTGCCCATCCCTTAAAACTACATAATATAAAATGCCCACCCCTTAAAACTAATAATTTTCATCGAGAAACTCTAAAAAATAAAAAAAAACCTTTAAACTAAAATGCCTATCTCTTAGAACTACAAAATATAAAATGCCCACCCCTTAAAACCAAACATTTCATCAAACAACTCTTAAAAGAATATTACAAACGTTTGCCCACTCCATACAACTAAAAAATTAAAAAAAAACTTCTGTCCATCCCTTAAAACTACATAATATAAAATGCCCACCCCTTGAAACAACAAATTTTCATCGAGAAACTCTAAAAAATAAAAAAAAACCTTAAAACTAAAATGCCTATCTCTTAGAACTACAAAATATAAAATGCCCACCCCTTAAAACCAAACATTTCATCAAAAAACTTTTAAAACAAAATTACAAACGTTTGCCCACTCCTTAAAATAAAAAATTAAAAAAAACTTCTGTCCATCCATTAAAACTACATAATATAAACTGCCCACCCCTTAGAACTAAAAATTTTCATCGAGAAACTCTAACAAATGAAAAAAATGCCTATCTCTTAGAACTACAACATATAAAATGCCCACCCCTTAAAACAAAACATTTCATCAAAAAAACTCTTTAAATAAAATTACAAACATTTGCCCACTCCTTAAAACTAAAAAATTAAAAAAAAACTTCTGTCCATCCCTTAAAACTACATAATATAAACTGCCCACCCCTTAAAACTAATAATTTTCATCGAGAAACTCTTAAAAATAAAAAAACATTATAACTAATAAATTAAAAGAAACTTTTGCCTATCTCTTAGAACTACAAAGTATAAAATGTCCACCCCTTAAAACTAATAATTTTTATCGAGAAACTCTAAAAAATAAAAAAAAAGGCTTAAAACTAAAATGCCTATCTCTTAGAACTACAAAATATAAAATGACCACCCCTTAAAACCAAACATTTCATCAAACAACTCTTATAAGAATATTACAAACGTTTGCCCACTCCTTACAACTAAAAAATTAAAAAAAAACTTCTGTCCATCCCTTAAAACTACATAATATAAAATGCCCACCCCTTGAAACTAAAAATTTTCATCGAGAAACTCTAAAAAATAAAAAAAAACCTTTAAACTAAAATGCCTATCTCTTAGAACTACAAAATATAAAATGCCCACCCCTTAAAACCAAACATTTCATCAAACAACTCTTAAAAGAATATTACAAACGTTTGCCCACTCCTTACAACTAAAAAATTTAAAAAAAACTTCTGTCCATCCCTGAAAACTACATAATATAAAATGCCCACCCCTTGAAACAAAAAATTTTCATCGAGAAACTCTAAAAAATAAAAAAAAACCTTAAAACTAAAATGCCTATCTCTTAGAACTACAAAATATAAAATGCCCACCCCTTAAAACCAAACATTTCATCAAAAAACTTTTAAAACAAAATTACAAACGTTTGCCCACTCCTTAAAATAAAAAATTAAAAAAAACTTCTGTCCATCCCTTAAAACTACATAATATAAACTGCCCACCCCTTAGAACTAAAAATTTTCATCGAGAAACTCTAACAAATGAAAAAAATGCCTATCTCTTAGAACTACAACATATAAAATGCCCACCCCTTAAAACCAAACATTTCATCAAACAACTCTTAAAAGAATATTACAAACGTTTGCCCACTCCATACAACTAAAAAATTAAAAAAAAACTTCTGTCCATCCCTTAAAACTACATAATATAAAATGCCCACCCCTTGAAACAAAAAATTTTCATCGAGAAACTCTAAAAAATAAAAAAAAACCTTAAAACTAAAATGCCTATCTCTTAGAACTACAAAATATAAAATGCCCACCCCTTAAAACCAAACATTTCATCAAAAAACTTTTAAAACAAAATTACAAACGTTTGCCCACTCCTTACAACTAAAAAATTAAAAAAGAACTTGTGCCCATCCCTTAAAACTACATAATATAAAATGCCCACCCCTTAAAACTAATAATTTTCATCGAGAAACTCTAAAAAATAAAAAAAAACCTTTAAACTAAAATGCCTATCTCTTAGAACTACAAAATATAAAATGCCCACCCCTTAAAACCAAACATTTCATCAAACAACTCTTAAAAGAATATTACAAACGTTTGCCCACTCCTTACAACTAAAAAATTAAAAAAAACTTGTGCCCATCCCTTAAAACTACATAATATAAAATGCCCACCCCTTAAAACTAATAATTTTCATCGAGAAACTCTAAAAAATAAAAAAAAACCTTAAAACTAAAATGCCTATCTCTTAGAACTACAAAATATAAAATGCCCACCCCTTTAAACCAAACATTTCATCAAAAAACTCTTGAAACAAAATTACAAACGTTTGCCCACTCCTTACAACTATAAAATTAAAAAAAAACTTGTGCCCATCCCTTAAAACTACATAATATAAAATGCCCACCCCTTAAAACAACAAATTTTCATCGAGAAACTCTAAAAAATAAAAAAAAACCTTAAAACTAAAATGCCTATCTCTTAGAACTACAAAATATAAAATGCCCACCCCTTAAAACCAAACATTTCATCAAAAAACTTTTAAAACAAAATTACAAACGTTTGCCCACTCCTTAAAATAAAAAATTAAAAAAAACTTCTGTCCATCCCTTAAAACTACATAATATAAACTGCCCACCCCTTAGAACTAAAAATTTTCATCGAGAAACTCTAACAAATGAAAAAAATGCCTATCTCTTAGAACTACAACATATAAAATGCCCACCCCTTAAAACAAAACATTTCATCAAAAAAACTCATTAAATAAAATTACAAACATTTGCCCACTCCTTAAAACTAAAAAATTAAAAAAAAACTTCTGTCCATCCCTTAAAACTACATAATATAAACTGCCCACCCCTTAAAACTAATAATTTTCATCGAGAAACTCTTAAAAATAAAAAAACATTATAACTAATAAATTAAAAGAAACTTTTGCCTATCTCTTAGAACTACAAAGTATAAAATGTCCACCCCTTAAAACTAATAATTTTTATCGAGAAACTCTAAAAAATAAAAAAAATGCTTAAAACTAAAATGCCTATCTCTTAGAACTACAAAATATAAAATGATCACCCCTTAAAACCAAACATTACATCAAACAACTCTTATAAGAATATTACAAACGTTTGCCCACTCCTTACAACTAAAAAATTAAAAAAAAAACTTCTGTCCATCCCTTAAAACTACATAATATAAAATGCCCACCCCTTGAAACTAAAAATTTTCATCGAGAAACTCTAAAAAATAAAAAAAAACCTTTAAACTAAAATGCCTATCTCTTAGAACTACAAAATATAAAATGCCCACCCCTTAAAACCAAACATTTCATCAAACAACTCTTAAAAGAATATTACAAACGTTTGCCCACTCCTTACAACTAAAAAATTAAAAAAAAACTTCTGTCCATCCCTTAAAACTACATAATATAAAATGCCCACCCATTAAAACTAAAAATTTTCATCGAGAAACTCTAAAAAATAAAAAAAAACTTTTAAACTAAAATGCCTATCTCTTAGAACTACAAAATATAAAATGCCCACCCCTTAAAACCAAACATTTCATCAAAAAACTTTTAAAACAAAATTACAAACGTTTGCCCACTCCTTAAAATAAAAAATTTAAAAAAAACTTCTGTCCATCCCTTAAAACTACATAATATAAACTGCCCACCCCTTAGAACTAAAAATTTTCATCGAGAAACTCTAACAAATAAAAAAATGCTATCTCTTAGAACTACAACATATAAAATGCCCACCCCTTAAAACAAAACATTTCATCAAAAAAACTCTTTAAATAAAATTACAAACATTTGCCCACTCCTTAAAACTAAAAAATTAAAAAAAAACTTCTGTCCATCCCTTAAAACTACATAATATAAACTGCCCACCCCTTAAAACTAATAATTTTCATCGAGAAACTCTAAAAAATAAAAAAACATTATAACTAATAAATTAAAAGAAACTTTTGCCTATCTCTTAGAACTACAAAGTATAAAATGTCCACCCCTTAAAACTAATAATTTTTATCGAGAAACTCTAAAAAATAAAAAAAATGCTTAAAACTAAAATGCCTATCTCTTAGAACTACAAAATATAAAATGATCACCCCTTAAAACCAAACATTTCATCAAACAACTCTTATAAGAATATTACAAACGTTTGCCCACTCCTTACAACTAAAAAATTAAAAAAAAAACTTCTGTCCATCCCTTAAAACTACATAATATAAACTGCCCACCCCTTGAAACTAAAAATTTTCATCGAAAACCTCTAAAAAATAAAAAAAATGTCTAAAACTAAAATGCCTATCTCTTAGAACTACAAAATATAAAATGCCCACCCCTTAAGACCAAACATTTCATCAAACAAGTCTTAAAACAAAATTACAATCGTTTGCCCACTTGTGCCCATCTCTTAAAACTACATAATATAAAATGCCCACCCCTTAAAACCAAAAAATGTCCTCAAGAAGCTCGTAACAATAAAAAAAACCCTAAAACTAAAAAATTAAAAAAAAAACTTTTGACCATCTCTTAAAACTACAAAATATAAAATGCCCACCCCTTAAAACTAAACATTTCATAAAAAAACTCTTTAAATAAAATTACAAACGTTTGCCCACTCCTTAAAACTAAAATATTAAAAAAGTACTTGTGCCCATCCCTTAAAACTACATAATATAAAATGCCCACCCCTTAAAACTAAAAATTTTCATCGCGAAACTCTAAAAAATAAAAAAATTCTTAAAACTAAAATGCCTATCTCTTAGAACTACAAAATATAAAATGCCCACCCCTTAAAACCAAACATTTCATCAAACAACTCTTAAAACAAAATTACAAACGTTTGCCCACTTGTGCCCATCTCTTAAAACTACATAATATAAAATTCCCACCCCTTAAAACTAAACACTTTCATCGATAAACTCTAAAAAATAAAAAAACACCTTAAAACTAAAAAATTAAAAAAAACTTTTGCCTATCTCTTAGAACTACAAAGTATAAAATCCCCACCCCTTAAAACAAAACATTTCATCAAAAAAACTCTTTAAATAAAATTACAAACATTTGCCCACTCCTTAAAACTAAAAAATTAAAAAAAAACTTCTGTCCATCCCTTAAAACTACATAATATAAAATGCCCACCCCTTAAAACTAATAATTTTCATCGAGAAACTCTAAAAAATAAAAAAACATTATAACTAAAAAATTAAATGAAACTTCTCTCCCCCTTAAAACCAAAAAATGTCCTCAAGAAGCTCGTAACAATAAAAAAACCCTAAAACTAAAAAATTAAAAAAAAAACGTTTGACCATCTCTTAAAACTACATAATATAAAATGCCCACCCCTTAAAACTAAACATTTCATAAAAAAACTCTTTAAATAAAATAACAAACGTTTGCCCACTCCTTAAAACTAAAATATTAAAAAAGAACTTGTGCCCATCCCTTAAAACTACATAATATAAAATGCCCACCCCTTAAAACTAATAATTTTCATCGAGAAACTCTAAAAAATAAAAAAATGCTTAAAACTAAAATGCCTATCTCTTAGAACTACAAAATATAAAATGCCCACCCCTTAAAACCAAACATTTCATCAAACAACTCTTAAAACAAAATTACAAACGTTTGCCCACTCCTTAAAACTAAAAAATTAAAAAAAAACTTCTGTCCATCCCTTAAAACTACATAATATAAAATGCCCACCCCTTGAAACTAAAAATTTTCATCGAGAAACTCAAAAAAATAAAAAAAATGTCTAAAACTAAAATGGCTATCTCTTAGAACTACAAAATATAAAATGCCCACCCTTAAAACCAAACATTTCATCAAAAAACTTTTAAAACAAAATTACAAACGTTTGCCCACTCCTTAAAATAAAAAATTAAAAAAAAACTTCTGTCCATCCCTCAAAACTACATAATATAAACTGCCCACCCTTTAAAACTAAAAATTTTCATCGAGAAACTCTAAAAAATAAAAAAAATGTCTAAAACTGAAATTCCTATCTCTTAGAACTACAAAAAATAAATTATAGCTCAAACATTAAAAAAAACTTTTGCCTATCTCTTAGAACTACAAAATATAAAATCCCCACCCCTTAAAACAAGACATTCATCAAAAAACTCTTAAAATAAAATTACAAACATTTGCCCACTCCTTAAAACTAAAAAATTAAAAAAAAAACTTCTGTCTATCCCTTAAAACTACATAATATAAAATGCCCGCCCCTTAAAACCAAACATTTCATCAAAAAACTCTTAAAACAAAACAACAAACAACAAAACTTCTGTCCATCCCTTAAAACTACATAATATAAACTGCCCACCCCTTAAAACTAATAATTTTCATCGAGAAACTCTTAAAAATAAAAAAACATTATAACTAATAAATTAAAAGAAACTTTTGCCTATCTCTTAGAACTACAAAGTATAAAATGTCCACCCCTTAAAACTAATAATTTTTATCGAGAAACTCTAAAAAATAAAAAAAATGCTTAAAACTAAAATGCCTATCTCTTAGAACTACAAAATATAAAATGATCACCCCTTAAAACCAAACATTTCATCAAACAACTCTTATAAGAATATTACAAACGTTTGCCCACTCCTTACAACTAAAAAATTAAAAAAAAACTTCTGTCCATCCCTTAAAACTACATAATATAAAATGCCCACCCCTTGAAACTAAAAATTTTCATCGAGAAACTCTAAAAAATAAAAAAAAACCTTTAAACTAAAATGCCTATCTCTTAGAACTACAAAATATAAAATGCCCACCCCTTAAAACCAAACATTTCATCAAACAACTCTTAAAAGAATATTACAAACGTTTGCCCACTCCTTACAACTAAAAAATTAAAAAAAAACTTCTGTCCATCCCTTAAAACTACATAATATAAAATGCCCACCCCTTGAAACTAAAAATTTTCATCGAGAAACTCTAAAAAATAAAAAAAAACCTTTAAACTAAAATGCCTATCTCTTAGAACTACAAAATATAAAATGCCCACCCCTTAAAACCAAACATTTCATCAAAAAACTTTTAAAACAAAATTACAAACGTTTGCCCACTCCTTAAAATAAAAAATTAAAAAAAACTTCTGTCCATCCCTTAAAACTACATAATATAAACTGCCCACCCCTTAGAACTAAAAATTTTCATCGAGAAACTCTAACAAATAAAAAAATGCCTATCTCTTAGAACTACAACATATAAAATGCCCACCCCTTAAAACAAAACATTTCATCAAAAAAACTCTTTAAATAAAATTACAAACATTTGCCCACTCCTTAAAACTAAAAAATTAAAAAAAAACTTCTGTCCATCCCTTAAAACTACATAATATAAACTGCCCACCCCTTAAAACTAATAATTTTCATCGAGAAACTCTAAAAAATAAAAAAACATTATAACTAATAAATTAAAAGAAACTTTTGCCTATCTCTTAGAACTACAAAGTATAAAATGTCCACCCCTTAAAACTAATAATTTTTATCGAGAAACTCTAAAAAATAAAAAAATGCTTAAAACTAAAATGCCTATCTCTTAGAACTACAAAATATAAAATGATCACCCCTTAAAACCAAACATTTCATCAAACAACTCTTATAAGAATATTACAAACGTTTGCCCACTCCTTACAACTAAAAAATTAAAAAAAAAACTTCTGTCCATCCCTTAAAACTACATAATATAAAATGCCCACCCCTTGAAACTAAAAATTTTCATCGAGAAACTCTAAAAAATAAAAAAAATGTCTAAAACTAAAATGCCTATCTCTTAGAACTACAAAATATAAAATGGCCACCCCTTAAGACCAAACATTTCATCAAACAAGTCTTAAAACAAAATTACAATCGTTTGCCCACTTGTGCCCATCTCTTAAAACTACATAATATAAAATGCCCACCCCTTAAAACCAAAAAATGTCCTCAAGAAGCTCGTAACAATAAAAAAAACCCTAAAACTAAAAAATTAAAAAAAAAACTTTTGACCATCTCTTAAAACTACAAAATATAAAATGCCCACCCCTTAAAACTAAACATTTCATAAAAAAACTCTTTAAATAAAATTACAAACGTTTGCCCACTCCTTAAAACTAAAATATTAAAAAAGTACTTGTGCCCATCCCTTAAAACTACATAATATAAAATGCCCACCCCTTAAAACTAAAAATTTTCATCGCGAAACTCTAAAAAATAAAAAAATTCTTAAAACTAAAATGCCTATCTCTTAGAACTACAAAATATAAAATGCCCACCCCTTAAAACCAAACATTTCATCAAACAACTCTTAAAACAAAATTACAAACGTTTGCCCACTTGTGCCCATCTCTTTAAACTACATAATATAAAATTCCCACCCCTTAAAACTAAACACTTTCATCGATAAACTCTAAAAAATAAAAAAACACCTTAAAACTAAAAAATTAAAAAAAAACTTTTGCCTATCTCTTAGAACTACAAAGTATAAAATCCCCACCCCTTAAAACAAAACATTTCATCAAAAAAACTCTTTAAATAAAATTACAAACATTTGCCCACTCCTTAAAACTAAAAAATTAAAAAAAAACTTCTGTCCATCCCTTAAAACTACATAATATAAAATGCCCACCCCTTAAAACTAATAATTTTCATCGAGAAACTCTAAAAAATAAAAAAACATTATAACTAAAAAATTAAATGAAACTTCTCTCCCCCTTAAAACCAAAAAATGTCCTCAAGAAGCTCGTAACAATAAAAAAACCCTAAAACTAAAAAATTAAAAAAAAAACGTTTGACCATCTCTTAAAACTACATAATATAAAATGCCCACCCCTTAAAACTAAACATTTCATAAAAAAACTCTTTAAATAAAATAACAAACGTTTGCCCACTCCTTAAAACTAAAATATTAAAAAAGAACTTGTGCCCATCCCTTAAAACTACATAATATAAAATGCCCACCCCTTAAAACTAATAATTTTCATCGAGAAACTCTAAAAAATAAAAAAATGCTTAAAACTAAAATGCCTATCTCTTAGAACTACAAAATATAAAATGCCCACCCCTTAAAACCAAACATTTCATCAAACAACTCTTAAAACAAAATTACAAACGTTTGCCCACTCCTTAAAACTAAAAAATTAAAAAAAAACTTCTGTCCATCCCTTAAAACTACATAATATAAAATGCCCACCCCTTGAAACTAAAAATTTTCATCGAGAAACTCAAAAAAATAAAAAAAATGTCTAAAACTAAAATGGCTATCTCTTAGAACTACAAAATATAAAATGCCCACCCTTAAAACCAAACATTTCATCAAAAAACTTTTAAAACAAAATTACAAACGTTTGCCCACTCCTTAAAATAAAAAATTAACAAAAAAACTTCTGTCCATCCCTCAAAACTACATAATATAAACTGCCCACCCTTTAAAACTAAAAATTTTCATCGAGAAACTCTAAAAAATAAAAAAAATGTCTAAAACTGAAATTCCTATCTCTTAGAACTACAAAAAAAAAATTATAGCTCAAACATTAAAAAAAACTTTTGCCTATCTCTTAGAACTACAAAATATAAAATCCCCACCCCTTAAAACAAGACATTTCATCAAAAAACTCTTAAAATAAAATTACAAACATTTGCCCACTCCTTAAAACTAAAAAATTAAAAAAAAAACTTCTGTCTATCCCTTAAAACTACATAATATAAAATGCCCGCCCCTTAAAACCAAACATTTCATCAAAAAACTCTTAAAACAAAATAACAAACGTTTTCCCACTTTTTACAACTAAAATATTTTAAAAAAAACTTCTGTTCATCCCTTAAAACTACAAAATATAAAATGCCCACCCCTTAAAACCAAACATTTCATCAAACAACTTTTAAAACAAAATTACAAACGTTTGCCCACTCCTTAAAATAAAAAATTAAAAAAAAAACTTCTGTCCATCCCTTAAAACTACATAATATAAACTGCCCACCCCTTAAAACTAAAAATTTTCATCGAGAAACTCTAAAAAATAAAAAAAATGTCTAAAACTAAAATGCCTATCTCTTAGAACTACAAAAAAAAATTTTAGCTCAAACATTAAAAAAAACTTTTGCCTATCTCTTAGAACTACATAATATAAAATGCCCACCCCTTAAAACCAAACATTTCATTAAAAAACTTTTAAAACAAAATTACAAACGTTTGCCCACTCCTTAAAATAAAAAATTAAAAAAAAAACTTCTGTCCATCCCTTAAAACTTGTAAGGATGCAAAGGCCGAGATATGAACTCAGCGGCCCAGAGTCCCTTCCCAGTTAAATTTATAGTCTGGAAACGCCAAGAAATGGAGGGGCCGAGGTTGCCGAGTATTTTAAGGGTGGGTTTTCGCCGACTCTGACGGCCAGATTTTATTGCCCACGCTGGGCGGGATTCCACTGCCGGCCCTGGTGTTTCCCAGCGGCCGGACCCTCCACTAGAGACTGGAGCCGTGGCTGCCGTGATACCGGCAGCCTGCTCCCGCGCCCTCAACTCTGACCTACGACCACGGCGCTGGTGTGCCCGAGCTGCCGCGGCCCGTCGGCTCCACCGTAGTATCCCGACGGTGGCCGACGCCCTCCCCTAAAATGTCCCTATGACTCGCAATCCGCCAGCTGCGGCGCCCGGGCTAATCCCGGGAGCGCATTCTGAGATCGGGCCGGCGACCTGGTGAACCCAAGAGTCGCCGCCCGCACCCGCG
The DNA here is from genome assembly GCA_035046345.1 of Drosophila birchii. Taxonomy (NCBI): domain Eukaryota; kingdom Metazoa; phylum Arthropoda; class Insecta; order Diptera; family Drosophilidae; genus Drosophila; species Drosophila birchii. The sequence goes on along the minus strand of JAWNOA010000109.1, from coordinate 61,924 downwards.
CCCGGAATTAATCTCAGCAGCGGGGTGCTCCTGTTCCCGTCCTGCCCAAATCCGCGCCTGGTGTTACCCGATGGCGGCTGAGATGGGGAGGAGGGGCACAGCGGGGTGAAAAGGGTGGCAGTTAACGTAAGGAGTAGACGAAATTATGTATTCATTGTGTTTCTTTATTTTCTATGTGGTTCTGCCTGCGCTAACTCCTTATTAATAAATTTTCCTGCCCACTAAATGCGCCGGGCGCAATCGCTCACCCGGTGTCTCCTTTCCGGGTCGTGCTCCTTGTCCTTGTCCTTCTGCTTTCCTTTCGTGGTCGTGGGGGGGTCCTGCGTTGTCCTTTTTCCTGATGCGTTTCTTTGTCGTTGGGGTTTGCACTGGTTTAGCTTTGATTATAACTTTCACCGCGGCCGGCCAAATTACGAGTGATCTTAATTCTGATTGTCAACTCCCCCTTGACCTAATTCTGCCGGTTCCAGTGGCGGCAGCGCTGCCACGATCGCTGGCACGCGCCGTTCCGCATTCCCGCATTCCTGCGATCTTCCCCTCTCGCTCTCTCTCTTGAGCGGCGGGTGGCTGGTGCGAATTCCATCGCATTCCTTTGCGCCTCTGCCGGCGCCTGCGCCGCGGGTCTCTGCCCGGATCGCGCTCTCTGGCCTCTTTAGTTGGCCGCTGATTGGTGGATCCGTGTTCCGGTCCTCCAGCCGATTTCGTCCCGTTCCTTGCAGGTGTTGCGGGCGATGTTGCTGGCAACGTGGCGGACGGTGTTGCGAGCAATTGTTGCGGGCGGTGTTGCGGGTCATGTTGCCCGTGATGTCCGGTCCGGTGTGACCGATGGTGAGCGCCCGGCCCCCTCCTAACGCCTATCTCCTAATCTTAGCCTATTGGTAACTTCATATATACATCCTTATAGCTAATTCCCTACTGCCTAATCTTAAGAATAATATTTACAGATTATTTACATTATTATTTACATTAGTATTTACATTGTTATTTGCATCGTGACGGCGGCCACCTCGTGACCGTCGTCACATCCCCCGCTTACTTCCGGGCCGAACGGAGCAGGACTCGCACCTTCCCCAGGGTGCTTATCTGCACCCGGAAGCGCTGGCCCGCCTCCTCCTCTAGGTAGCGGCGGTTCTTGGGGATCCTCGTCAGTAGTCGCTCCTGGACTCGCCTGATCAATGGCGCCGGTAGTCGTCCGTCCGGCGTTGACCATTCCGCCGGGGCCGTCACCCACGGCTCCGGGCGGCTCCATGGCACGTCCCGTGCCCGCGGCTCCTCCTCCTCCGACGTGCTGCTGGGCGAATCATCCCAGGGCGCGTGACGTCTCCTCCGGGCCGGTGCCTCTGTCGGCGGCCGTGTCGGCGGGTTGCCGACTGTGGCAGACCCACATCTGATGGCCGGGCGTCTGGCAATGAATCAGCTCGGCCTCTTCCTCGGCCGTAACCTGGTATTGTTGCCCAGGCTGGAGTGGTTTCTGTGGGAGAGGGGATGATTAGTGTGTGTTTACCTAGCCAATCCCTACCTATAGTGTGCCTATCTCGGCCCCTAGGTAGCCCTATCTATCTCCCCGCGATGGGAAGTCTGACCTATCCTGTTGTATATTTTCGCGAATTGTTCCCCCGGCGGGGAAGCAGAGTGTTGGACGGGCGCACCCGTCGTCAAGTGACTCTACGAATTCTGTCTGTTGCGACAGAGTATTCTGGTGGCGATATTGCCTATCCGGGTCCTCCGAACGTGGAGTTATTTCCACCGGTCCGGTGGTGGCCGTAACCCTATGCGGTGATAAAGCGGTCCGCTTTCTTCCCACATTTCCTCAAATTTCCTCAATTCCTGCTCCAGGAATTTTTCCACCCAGGGCTCTGGGTATCTCTGTCCCGACTCCTTCGGGTCCGGTTCCTCGGGCGTATGACTCACTGTGTCGACAATTCCGCAGAGGGGCGCGTTCTGCTCCGGCGTTTCCTCGGCGTGGTCCTGGAAGTGGACACGCTTCTTGGAGGTGCGAAAAGGGTTTCGCTGCGCGGTGGTGGCGTTAGCCACAGGCAAAACATGGCTCCAACTGTTTGGCCGACTGGTTGAGGGTACCTCTATATCTCGGGCTGTTCCCGTGCATGAATTCCTATTTGCTGCCCGCGGGGCAGGGGTCGGCGGTTGTCTTTGTACAGTACGCGGCTTGGGTACTGGTCCTTGTATGGCGATCGGCCCCTCTTGGGTAACCGTGCCAAATCCTTGATGCGTTTCCTCAGTTAATCCTACTGATTGTCTCCTCGTTTCCTCCTGGTGGCCCGCTGGTAGCTTCCCTGGGAGTCCGGTTCCTGGTGGCGTGCTAAGGGCTTCCCTGGGATCCGGCTCCTGGTGGCCCGCTCGTGGCTTCCCTGGGAGTCTGACTCCTTGACGAACTCCTGGTGGCGTGCTAAGGGCTTCCCTGGGGGTTCGTCCTGGTCGTCTTTCCGCTCGTATCCTCTCCCGCATCTCGTCTTCCTGCGATCCTTGACGAACTCCTGGTGGCGTGCTAAGGGCTTCCCTGGGGGTTCGTCCTGATCGTGAGGCATCTTCTTGTGATCCTCCTTGTCGTCTTCCTGCTTGTATCCTTCCGCGCATCTCGTCTTCCTGCGAACCTTGTCGCATTCCGCGTTGTTCGTCGTCCCCTGTTCCCTGAGTCCGTGCCCACGGTGGCTTCGTGTGTTCATCTGGCATCAAATCGAGGGTCTGTCCCCCGCACTGAATGGTGGCTCCAATTCCACACATGAAGTCCATTCCTAATAGTACGTCGTCCAGCGCATCCGCCATGACCAGTAAAATGGTCGGTGCGCTGCGATTCCCGCAATGTATATTCGCCGCTAGTGCCCTGGTCAGCTCCCGGCATGTCCCATCGGCGAGCTTGACCTGTGTCCGTACATCCCTCGTGTTTTCCTTGTTATCTAATTCCTTCGCCAATTCCTCGCTGATGAAGCTATGTGTAGCTCCCGTGTCCAGGGTGGCCACGAATCTTCGCCCTCCCATAGTGATGGTGGCTCGGATGCGTCCCTGGCGTTGTCGGAGAGTCCTCTCCTCTAATTGTTCGGGTTGGGCGGGTTCCTCGGGTGATTCCCGGTCGCTCGAGGCCCGTTCCCGTTTCCCGAAACCTGTCGTCGGCAGCATGCAAACGTCCGCACGCCTCGTCGTCCGCATTCCCAGCAGAAGTGTATCTCTGGGTTCCGGCATTCCGTTGAGAAATGCCCGGGCTGGCCGCAGTTCCTGCATGCTCCTCGCACGTTTACCGGTGCCTGCTCCGGCGTTGTTGCCCGGCTCGTATTTGCGTTCCTACTAAAATTTCCCGGCATGGGGTTCGTCGGCGGCCTGCGGGCCGTGCGGTCCGCATCCGTGGTGGTACGCGAAGTGGGTGGTACCCGTAAGTTCGGTTCCTGGTAGTTCTGAGCTCGTCCGCTCCTTCGGCGAGTCTCCTCGTGATCGACTGCTAAGTGAGTCAATTCCGCTAGTGTACGAAAATCCTGCCTCCTTATGAATAATTGATATTCCGGCGACATGTTGTCGTAGATCCTTTCCAGCTCTCGTTCAGCTGTGAATCCGGCCCGGCGCATCTGCAATCGCAAGTCCACTAGATATTCCTTAAAGGGCTCGTTGGGCCTCTGAAAGTGAGTCCTAATCTCGTCTTCCAGCCGCTGGTAGTAGCGCGGCGGCAGAAAGAAATCCAGAAACTCCCTGCGAACCTCCGTCCAAGTGGCGTTCCGTAGTCCACTTGTCCTATACCAGCTCTCAGCGCGGCCAGTCAGTAGTACTATTAAAGCTGGGGCGAGATACCTATGATCGATCCGGCTAGTGTCGGCCCGTTCCTCGATATGCTCTATAAAACAGAGCGGATCCGTCGTCCCGTCGAATGAGAGTCCCCACTTGGTCATCCGATCCAATAGTGTGGCTCCCGGGTCCCCATGGTAGCTCGTTGCACGCGAGGGTTCCTCCGTCTTCGTCGGCATGCGTCTCCCTGCAGCCGGAGAAGTACTCCTAGGCAGTAAAAGAGTAAGAGGCGCCGTCGGTGCCGCAGCTCCGGGCGAGTTTGCTTCCGAATCTAAATACATGGGCGACAGCAGCTTTGCGTCCCCGGTGGGAGCGTTCCCAAAATTCCTCTCTAGCTCCTCCAGACGGATCTGTACCGCCTCCGAATGGTCCTGCTGACGCACAAAGGCAATCAGCCGCGATCGCATCTCCTCGACCGTGCCTCCTCGTTCCAGTCCGAATTCCAGGAGTATGGTCTCCAGCTCCAACTTCTTCCTGTAGCTAATCCAGGTGACGCCCATGATTCTCTTTTCGTTGTCTTATTATTTGTATTTTATTATTTATTATTTTATTATTTTTTTCTTCTGTTATAGCCTACTGTCCTTATTTAATTTTTCCCTTTTCCGCTATTTATCGCTATTTATTTATTCAATATTTCCTTTTCCTTCTGTTTCTATTGTTGCCTTATTATTATTTTTTTTTCTTATCTCTCTTTCCGATTATTAATACTTTTTCCTTTCTTATTTTAAACCTTTTCGCCGTTTATTATTTTTCTTTTCCTTTCTTTTTTTTTCCTCAGTGTTTTCTTTCCTTGCTTTTGACCCTTTCTTCCTTGATTTTTCCTTGTTTTTCTTTTCTTGATTTCGCCTTCTTTCCCTTTTTTTTCCTTCTTTTCTCTAACTCCTTGACCTTCTTCTTCTATTTATTTTCCTCAGTGTGCTTTTTTTTTCCTTCTTGTTGGCGACCTTTATTTTTTTCTTTGTCCTCCTATCTTATTTCTTTTCCTTCTATAGTTTTGTTCTTTCCTTTCTTTTATTCCTCGTTTCTCGCCGTATTCTTTTCCTTACACTTTTCCATTTGTCCTAAATAAATTCCTTTTTTTCGTTTGTCTCAATCAAACTCCTTTCCTTAATTTTATTTCCTTATTCCCTTTCTTTGGATCCGTTTCTTATTTTATTTTCCTTTCACGCTTGCCTATCCTTATTTCTCTTCTACCCTATTTGTCCTTCTTTATTTATTTAACCTATATCTTATTGTATTTTATTATTTATATCGTATATTTTACTTTATTATTTATTTATCATTTAATTATTTTATTTTTCTCCGTGTATTTTCCTGGCCGCTTTCTTTGTTTTTATTTCCTCGTTTTATTTTTCTTTTATTTCTTCCCTTCGTTTATTTAATTATCCTTTACTTTTATTCCTTTTTTTTTTTCAGTGTAGCCGTCGATTTTCGATATAATTCCCTCGCTCTATTTTATTTATTATTTATTTCCTGTATTTTATTATTTATTTTAGGGTGTACCCATCCCTTTTGTCTTTTATTTCCCTCAGTGTATCCTGAGTTTCTTTTATTAATTTATTATTTTATTAATTCAATACCTCGCTTTATTTTATAATTTTATTCCGTTTATTCAATTTATCTCCTTTGATCATTTATTTATTCCGCCTGTTTTATTTATTTTCCGTGTGTCCTGATTTCTATTAAATTCTCCCGGTGTATCCTTTTCCGTTCAATTTAATTTAATTTATTCGATTTATTTTATTTATTCAATTTATTTTATTATTTTCCTTCGTTTTATCTCCCCTTTTTCTTCAGTGTAGTCCGACTTTATTAATTTAATTTATCGCCTCGCTTTATTTATTTTATTCCGCTTGCTTAATTTAATTATTTCGCCTGGTTCATTTCATTTATTTTCCACGTGCTCGATTTTCCTATTAAATTCTCCCAGTGTATCGTTTAATTCAGTTTATTCCGTTTGTTCCGTTTATTATTTATTCGCCATTTATTAATTATTATTTCTCCCGTTCGATTTATTTCCGTTTGTCTTATTTGCTTTATTTAAATTTAATGCGCGCAGGATCTGGGTATCCTCGTAGCCGAAGGACTTGTTGTTTTATTTCCCGCAGGATTTTATTAACCTGGTCAGGACTCGCTGGTTTAATTTTCACGATGTGTATTCGACGAAGAATATTTTCTGAGTGTCGTTGCTAAATCAGAAAGGCCACTATATAAGTTGGTCCCCGCCCTGATGGCGGCGCAACCAAGAGCGAAAATTAGTACTCATGTATGTAGATATATATATGTATGTGTGTATATATGACCGCGACTCGTGATCTGCACGTGCAGCGACGTTTTTTTTTTTTCTCTGCTCTGCTCTGCTCTGCGCTGCTCTGCGCTGCTCTGCTCTGCTCTGCTCTGCCGACTTCAACGGCAGCAGCGGTTTGTAACTCTTCTTATTGACTACGAATTTGCGGCCTGTTTTGCCGAGACTGTATTTCTTTGACTTGAATGGAATTTTCCTATTGCGATTTCTTCATTCCCCTTCTCTTCTTAGCTACCCGAAAAAAACAAGGTGCCGTTACGGCGGCTGCACGTGCGTCGCTACTATGGAATTTTCTGGCAATTTTTGGTCGCTTGCATGTGCATATATGTATGTATATATATGTACATGTACGCACCGTTAAAATCTCGATCGGCTGGTGGGGCTTTAATCCACCTTAGTAGGGGCTCCTACATCTCCCCATTTCCTGACGGTCCCTGTTTACGGGCGCCAAACTGTAAGGATGCAAAGGCCGAGATATGAACTCAGCGGCCCAGAGTCCCTTCCCAGTTAAATTTATAGTCTGGAAACGCCAAGAAATGGAGGGGCCGAGGTTGCCGAGTATTTTAAGGGTGGGTTTTCGCCGACTCTGACGGCCAGATTTTATTGCCCACGCTGGGCGGGATTCCACTGCCGGCCCTGGTGTTTCCCAGCGGCCGGACCCTCCACTAGAGACTGGAGCCGTGGCTGCCGTGATACCGGCAGCCTGCTCCCGCGCCCTCAACTCTGACCTACGACCACGGCGCTGGTGTGCCCGAGCTGCCGCGGCCCGTCGGCTCCACCGTAGTATCCCGACGGTGGCCGACGCCCTCCCCTAAAATGTCCCTATGACTCGCAATCCGCCAGCTGCGGCGCCCGGGCTAATCCCGGGAGCGCATTCTGAGATCGGGCCGGCGACCTGGTGAACCCAAGAGTCGCCGCCCGCACCCGCGCCCGGAATTAATCTCAGCAGCGGGGTGCTCCTGTTCCCGTCCTGCCCAAATCCGCGCCTGGTGTTACCCGATGGCGGCTGAGATGGGGAGGAGGGGCACAGCGGGGTGAAAAGGGTGGCAGTTAACGTAAGGAGTAGACGAAATTATGTATTCATTGTGTTTCTTTATTTTCTATGTGGTTCTGCCTGCGCTAACTCCTTATTAATAAATTTTCCTGCCCACTAAATGCGCCGGGCGCAATCGCTCACCCGGTGTCTCCTTTCCGGGTCGTGCTCCTTGTCCTTGTCCTTCTGCTTTCCTTTCGTGGTCGTGGGGGGGTCCTGCGTTGTCCTTTTTCCTGATGCGTTTCTTTGTCGTTGGGGTTTGCACTGGTTTAGCTTTGATTATAACTTTCACCGCGGCCGGCCAAATTACGAGTGATCTTAATTCTGATTGTCAACTCCCCCTTGACCTAATTCTGCCGGTTCCAGTGGCGGCAGCGCTGCCACGATCGCTGGCACGCGCCGTTCCGCATTCCCGCATTCCTGCGATCTTCCCCTCTCGCTCTCTCTCTTGAGCGGCGGGTGGCTGGTGCGAATTCCATCGCATTCCTTTGCGCCTCTGCCGGCGCCTGCGCCGCGGGTCTCTGCCCGGATCGCGCTCTCTGGCCTCTTTAGTTGGCCGCTGATTGGTGGATCCGTGTTCCGGTCCTCCAGCCGATTTCGTCCCGTTCCTTGCAGGTGTTGCGGGCGATGTTGCTGGCAACGTGGCGGACGGTGTTGCGAGCAATTGTTGCGGGCGGTGTTGCGGGTCATGTTGCCCGTGATGTCCGGTCCGGTGTGACCGATGGTGAGCGCCCGGCCCCCTCCTAACGCCTATCTCCTAATCTTAGCCTATTGGTAACTTCATATATACATCCTTATAGCTAATTCCCTACTGCCTAATCTTAAGAATAATATTTACAGATTATTTACATTATTATTTACATTAGTATTTACATTGTTATTTGCATCGTGACGGCGGCCACCTCGTGACCGTCGTCACAAACTACATAATATAAACTGCCCACCCCTTAAAACTAAACATTTTCATCGAGAAACTCTAAAAAATAAAAAAAAAAATTTTAACTAAAAAATTAAAAGAAACTTTTGCCTATCTCTTAGAACTACAAAATATAAAATGCCCACCCCTTAAAACCAAACATTCCATCAAAAAACTCTTAAAACAAAATAACAAACGTTTGCCCACTCCTTAAAACTAAAATATTAAACAAAAACATTTTCTGCCCATCTCTTAAGACTACATAATATAAAATGCCCACCCCTTAAAACCAAAAATTTCCTCGAGAAACTCGTAAAAATAAAAAAACACCTTAATACTAAAAAATTAAAACAAAAACTTTTGACCATCTCTTAAAACTACAAAATATAAAATGCACACCCCTTAATACCAAACATTTCATAAAAAAACTCTTAAAACAAAATTACAAACGTTTGCCCACTCCTTAAAACTAAAGTATTAAAAAAACTTGTACCCATCTCTTAAAACTACATAATTTAAAATTCCCACCCTTTAAAACTAAAAATTTTCATCGAGAATCTCTAAAAAATAAAAAAAATTCTTAATCTAAAAAACTAACAAAAAAAATATCTGCCCACTTGTGCCCATGTCTTAAAACTACATAATATAAAGTGCCCACCCCTTAAAACCAAAAAATGTCCTCAAGAAACTCGTAAAAATAAAAAAAACCTTAAAACTAAAAAATTAAAAAAAAAACTTTTGACCATCTCTTAAAACTATAAAATATAAAATGCCCACCCCCTAAAACTAAATATTTCCCCCGAGAAACTCTTAAAAATAAAAAAAATTTTATAACTAAAAAATTAAAAAAAACTTTCATCGAGAAACTCTAAAAAATAAAAAAAATCCTTAAAACTAAAATGCCTATCTCTTAGAACTACAAAATATAAAATGCCCACCCCTTAAAACCAAACATTTCATCAAAAAACTTTTATAACAAAATTACTAACGTTTGCCCACTCCTTAAAATAAAAAATTAAAGTAAAAACTTCTGTCCATCCCTTAAAACTACAAAATATAAAATGCCCACCCCTTAAAACTAAACATTTCATAAAAAAACTCTTTAAACAAAATTTCAAACGTTTGCCCACTCCTTAAAACTAAAATATTAAAAAAAAACATTTTCTGCCCATCTCTTAAAACTACATAATATAAAATGCCCGCCCCTTAAAAACAAAAAATTTCCTCGAGAAACTCTTAAAAATAAAAAAAAATCCTTAAAACTAAAAAATTAAAAAAAACTTCTGTCCATCTCTTAAAACTATAAAATATAAAATGCCACCCCCTAAAACTAAATATTTCCCCCGAGAAACTCTTAAAAATAAAAAAAAATTTAATAACTAAAAAATTAAAAAAAACTTTCATCGAGAAACTCTAAAAAATAAAAAAAATCCTTAAAACTAAAATGCCTATCTCTTAGAACTACAAAATATAAAATGCCCACCCCTTAAAACCAAACATTTCATCAAAAAACTTTTATAACAAAATTACAAACGTTTGCCCACTCCTTAAAATAAAAAATTAAAATAAAAACTTCTGTCCATCCCTTAAAACTACATAATATAAACTCTAAAAAATAAAAAAAATTCTTAAAACTAAAATGCCTATCTCTTAGAACTACAAAATATAAAATGCCCACCCCTTAAAACCAAACATTTCATCAAACAACTCTTAAAACAAAATTACAAACATTTGCCCACTCCTTAAAACTAAAATATTAAAAAAGAACTTGTGCCCATCTTTTAAAACTACATAATATAAAATGCCCACCCCTTAAAACTAAACATTTCATAAAAAAACTCTTTAAACAAAATTACAAACGTTTGCCTACTCCTTAAAACTAAAATATTAAAAAAAAACATTTTCTGCCCATCTCTTAAAACTACATAATAAAAAATGCCCACCCCTTAAAACCAAAAAATTTCCTCGAGAAACTCTTAAAAATAAAAAAAATCCTTAAAACTAAAAAATTAAAAAAAAAACTTCTGTCCATCTCTTAAAACTATAAAATATAAAATGCCCACCCCCTAAAACTAAATATTTCCCCCGAGACACTCTTAAAAATAAAAAAAAATATTATAACTAAAAAATTTAAAAAAAACTTTCATCGAGAAACTCTAAAAATAAATAAAAAAAATCCTTAAAACTAAAATGCCTATCTCTTAGAACTACAAAATATAAAATGCCCACCCCTTAAAATCAAACATTTCATCAAAAAACTTTTAAAACAAAATTACAAACGTTTGCCCACTCCTTAAAATAAAAAATTAAAAAAAAAAAACTTCTGTCCATCCCTCAAAACTACATAATATAAGCTGCCCACCCCTTAAAACAAAAAATTTTCATCGAGAAACTCTAAAAAATAAAAAAAATTCTTAAAACTAAAATGCCTATCTCTTAGAACTACAAAATATAAAATGCCCACCCCTTAAAATCAAACATTTCATCAAAAAACTTTTAAAACAAAATTACAAACGTTTGCCCACTCCTTAAAATAAAAAATTAAAAAAAAAAAACTTCTGTCCATCCCTCAAAACTACATAATATAAGCTGCCCACCCCTTAAAACAAAAAATTTTCATCGAGAAACTCTAAAAAATAAAAAAAATTCTTAAAACTAAAATGCCTATCTCTTAGAACTACAAAATATAAAATGCCCACCCCTTAAAACCAAACATTTCATCAAACAACTCTTAAAACAAAATTACAAACGTTTGCCCACTCCTTAAAATAAAAAAATTTAAAAAAAAACTTCTGTCCATCCCTTAAAACTACAAAATATAAAATGCCCACCACTTCAAACCAAACATTTCATCAAAAAACTCTTAAAACAAAATTACAAACGTTTGCCCACTCCTTAAAACTAAAATATTAAAAAAGAACTTGTGCCCATCCCTTAAAACTACATAATATAAAATGCCCACCCCTTAAAACTAATAATTTTCATCGAGAAACTCTAAAAAATAAAAAAAAACCTTAAAACTAAAATGCCTATCTCTTAGAACTACGAAATATAAAATTCCCACCCCTTAAAACCAAACATTTCATCAAACAACTCTTAAAAGAATATTACAAACGTTTGCCCACTCCTTACAACAAAAAAATTAAAAAAAAACTTCTGTCCATCCCTTAAAACTACATAATATAAAATGCCCACCCCTTGAAACAAAAAATTTTCATCGAAAAACTCTAAAAAATAAAAAAAATGTCTAAAACTAAAATGCCTATCTCTTAGAATTACAAAATATAAAATGCCTACCCCTTAAAACCAAACATTTCATCAAAAAACTTTTAAAACAAAATTACAAACGTTTGCCCACTCCTTAAAATAAAAAATTAAAAAAAACTTCTGTCCATCCCTTAAAACTACATAATATAAACTGCCCACCCCTTAAAATTAAAAATTTTCATCGAGAAACTCTAACAAATAAAAAAAATCCTTAAAACTAAAATGCCTATCTCTTAGAACTACAACATATAAAATGCCCACCTCTTAAAACCAAACATTTCATCAAACAACTCTTAAAACAAAATTACAAACGTTTGCCCACTTGTGCCCATCTCTTAAAACTACATAATATAAAATTCCCACCCCTTAACTAAACACTTTCATCGATAAACTCTAAAAAATAAAAAAACACCTTAAAACTAAAAAATTAAAAAAAACTTTTGCCTATCTCTTAGAACTACAAAATATAAAATCCCCACCCCTTAAAACAAAACATTTCATCAAAAAACTCTTTAAATAAAATTACAAACATTTGCCCACTCCTTAAAACTAAAAAATTAAAAAAAAACTTCTGTCCATCCCTTAAAACTACATAATATAAACTGCCCACCCCTTAAAACTAATAATTTTCATCGAGAAACTCTAAAAAATAAAAAAACATTATAACTAAAAAATTAAAAGAAACTTTTGCCTATCTCTTAGAACTACAAAATATAAAATGCCCACCCCTTAAAACTAATAATTTTTATCGAGAAACTCTAAAAAATAAAAAAAATGCTTAAAACTAAAATGCCTATCTCTTAGAACTACAAAATATAAAATGCCCACCCCATAAAACCAAACATTTCATCAAACAACTCTTAAAACAAAATTACAAACGTTTGCCCACTCCTTACAACTAAAAAATTAAAAAAAAACTTCTGTCCATCCCTTAAAACTACATAATATAAACTGCCCACCCCTTAAAACTAAAAATTTTCATCGAGAAACTCTAAAAAATAAAAAAAATTCTTAAAACTAAAATGCCTATCTCTTAGAACTACAAAATATAAAATGCCCACCCCTTAAAACCAAACATTTCATCAAAAAACTCTTAAAACAAAATTACAAACGTTTGCCCACTCCTTAAAACTAAAATATTAAAAAAGAACTTGTGCCCATCTTTTAAAACTACATAATATAAAATGCCCACCCCTTAAAACTAAACATTTCATAAAAAAACTCTTTAAACAAAATTACAAACGTTTGCCTACTCCTTAAAACTAAAATATTAAAAAAAAACATTTCTGCCCATCTCTTAAAACTACATAATAAAAAATGCCCACCCCTTAAAACCAAAAAATTTCCTCGAGAAACTCTTAAAAATAAAAAAAATCCTTAAAACTAAAAAATTAAAAAAAAAACTTCTGTCCATCTCTTAAAACTATAAAATATAAAATGCCCACCCCTTAAAACTAAATATTTCCCCCGAGAAACTCTTAAAAATAAAAAAAAATATTATAACTAAAAAATTAAAAGAAACTTTCATCGAGAAACTCTAAAAATAAATTTAAAAAATCCTTAAAACTAAAATGCTTATCTCTTAGATCTACAAAATATAAAATGCCCACCCCTTAAAATCAAACATTTCATCAAAAAACTTTTAAAACAAAATTACAAACGTTTGCCCACTCCTTAAAATAAAAAATTAAAAAAAAAAACTTCTGTCCATCCCTTAAAACTACATAATATAAGCTGCCCACCCCTTAAAACAAAAAATTTTCATCGAGAAACTCTAAAAAATAAAAAAAATTCTTAAAACTAAAATGCCTATCTCTTAGAACTACAAAATATAAAATGCCCACCCCTTAAAACCGAACATTTCATCAAACAACTCTTAAAACAAAATTACAAACGTTTGCCCACTGCTTAAAATAAAAAAATTTAAAAAAAAACTTCTGTCCATCCCTTAAAACTACAAAATATAAAATGCCCACCCCTTCAAACCAAACATTTCATAAAAAAACTCTTTAAATAAAATTACAAACGTTTGACCACTCCTTAAAACTAAAATATTAAAAAAGAACTTGTGCCCATCCCTTAAAACTACATAATATAAAATGCCCACCCTTTAAAACTAATAATTTTCATCGAGAAACTCTAAAAAATAAAAAAATGCTTAAAACTAAAATGCCTATCTCTTAGAACTACAAAATATAAAATGCCCACCCTTTAAAACCAAACATTTCATCAAACAACTCTTAAAACAAAATTACAAACGTTTACCCACTCCTTACAACTAAAAAATTAAAAAAAAACTTCTGTCCATCCCTTAAAACTACAAAATATAAAATGCCCACCCCTTAAAACCAAACATTTCATCAAAAAACTTTTAAAACCAAATTACAAACGTTTGCCCACTCCTTAAAATAAAAAATTAAAATAAAAACTTCTGTCCATCCCTTAAAACTACATAATATAAACTGCCCACCCCTTAAAACTAAAAATTTTCATCGAGAAACTCTAAAAAATAAAAAAAATGTCTAAAACTAAAATGCCTATCTCTTAGAACTACAAAATATAAAATGCCCACCCCTTAAAACCAAACATTTCATCAAAAAACTTTTAAAACAAAATTACAAACGTTTGCCCACTCCTTAAAATAAAAAATTAACAAAAAAACTTCTCTCCATCCCTTAAAACTACAAAATATAAAATGCCCACCCCTTAAAACCAAACATTTCATCAAAAAACTCTTAAAACAAAATTACAAACGTTTGCCCACTCCTTAAAACTAAAATATTAAAAAAGAACTTGTGCCCATCCCTTAAAACTACATAATATAAAATGCCCACCCCTTAAAACTAATAATTTTCATCGAGAAACTCTAAAAAATAAAAAAATGCTTAAAACTAAAATGCCTATCTCTTAGAATTACAAAATATAAAATGCCCACCCCTTAAAACCAAACATTTCATCAAAAAACTTTTAAAACAAAATTACAAACGTTTGCCCACTCCTTAAAATAAAAAATTAAAAAAAACTTCTGTCCATCCCTTAAAACTACATAATATAAACTGCCCACCCCTTGAAACTAAAAATTTTCATCGAAAACCTCTAAAAAATAAAAAAAATGTCTAAAACTAAAATGCCTATCTCTTAGAACTACAAAATATAAAATGCCCACCCCTTAAAACCAAACATTTCATCAAAAAACTTTTAAAACAAAATTACAAACGTTTGCCCACTTAAAATAAAAAATTAAAAAAAAACTTCTGTCCATCCCTTAAAACTACAAAATATAAAATGCCCACCCCTTAAAACCAAACATTTCATCAAAAAACTCTTAAAACAAAATTACAAACGTTTGCCCACTCCTTAAAACTAAAATATTAAAAAAGAACTTGTGCCCATCTTTTAAAACTACATAATATAAAATTCCCACCCCTTAAAACAAAAAATTTTCATCGAGAAACTCTAAAAAATAAAAAAAATCCTAATCTAAAAAACTAACAAAAAAACTTCTGCCCACTTGTGCCCATCTCTTAAAACTACATAATATAAAATTCCCACCCCTTAAAACTAAACACTTTCATCGAGAAACTCTAAAAAATAAAAAAACACCTTAAAACTAAAAAATTAAAAAAAACGTTTGCCCAATTCTTAGAACTACAAAATATAAAACCCCCATAAAATTACAAACATTTGCCCACTCCTTAAAACTAAAAAATTAAAAAAAAACTTCTGTCCATCCCTTAAAACTACATAATATAAACTGCCCACCCCTTAAAACTAAAAATTTTCATCGAGAAACTCTAAAAAATAAAAAAAATGTCTAAAACTAAAATGCCTATCTCTTAGAACTACAAAATATAAAATGCCCACCCCTTAAAACCAAACATTTCATCAAACAACTCTTAAAACAAAATTACATTCGTTTGCCCACTTGTGCCCATCTCTTAAAACTACATAATATAAAATGCCCACCCATTAAAACTAATAATTTTTATCGAGAAACTCTAAAAAATAAAAAAAATGCTTAAAACTAAAATGCCTATCTCTTAGAACTACAAAATATAAAATGCCCACCCCTTAAAACCAAACATTTCATCAAAAAACTTTTAAAACAATATTACAAACGTTTGCCCACTCCTTAAAATAAAAAATTAAAAAAAAACTTCTGTCCATCCCTTAAAACTACATAATATAAAATGCCCACCCCTTGAAACTAAAAATTTTCATCGAGAAACTCTAAAAAATAAAAAAAAATTCTAAAACTAAAATGCCTATCTCTTAGAACTACAAAATATAAAATGGCCACCCCTTCAAACCAAACATATCATCAAAAAACTCTTAAAATAAAATTACAAACGTTTGCCCACTCCTTAAAACTAAAATATTAAAAAAAAACTTGTGCCCATCCCTTAAAACTACATAATATAAAATGCCCACCCTTTAAAACTAATAATTTTCATCGAGAAACTCTAAAAAATAAAAAAATGCTTAAAACTAAAATGCCTATCTCTTAGAACTACAAAATATAAAATGCCCACCCTTTAAAACCAAACATTTCATCAAACAACTCTTAAAACAAAATTACAAACGTTTACCCACTCCTTACAACTAAAAAATTAAAAAAAAACTTCTGTCCATCCCTTAAAACTACAAAATATAAAATGCCCACCCCTTAAAACTAAACATTTCATCAAAAAACTTTTAAAACAAAATTACAAACGTTTGCCCACTCCTTAAAATAAAAAATTAAAAAAAAACTTCTGTCCATCCCTTAAAACTACATAATATAAACTGCCCACCCCTTAAAACTAAAAATTTTCATCGAGAAACTCTAAAAAATAAAAAAAATGTCTAAAACTAAAATGCCTATCTCTTAGAACTACAAAATATAAAATGCCCACCCCTTAAAACCAAACATTTCATCAAAAAACTTTTAAAACAAAATTACAAACGTTTGCCCACTCCTTAAAATAAAAAATTAAAAAAAAACTTCTGTCCATCCCTTAAAACTACAAAATATAAAATGCCCACCCCTTAAAACCAAACATTTCATCAAAAAACTCTTAAAACAAAATTACAAACGTTTGCCCACTCCTTAAAACTAAAATATTAAAAAAAAACTTCTGTCCATCCCTTAAAACTACATAATATAAAATGCCCACCCCTTAAAACTAATAATTTTCATCGAGAAACTCTAAAAAATAAAAAAATGCTTAAAACTAAAATGCCTATCTCTTAGAACTACAAAATATAAAATGCCCACCCCTTAAAACCAAACATTTCATCAAACAACTCTTAAAACAAAATTACAAACGTTTGCCCACTCCTTAAAATAAAAAATTAAAAAAAACTTCTGTCCATCCCTTAAAACTACATAATATAAACTGCCCACCCCTTAAAACTAAAAATTTTCATCGAGAAACTCTAAAAAATAAAAAAAAATGTCTAAAACTAAAATGCCTATCTCTTAGAACTACAAAATATAAAATGCCCACCCCTTAAAACCAAACATTTCATCAAAAAACTTTTAAAACAAAATTACAAACGTTTGCCCACTCCCTAAAATAAAAAATTAAAAAAAAACTTCTGTCCATCCCTTAAAACTACAAAATATAAAATGCCCACCCCTTAAAACTAAACATTTCATCAAAAAACTCTTAAAACAAAATTACAAACGTTTGCCCACTCCTTAAAACTAAAATATTAAAAAAGAACTTGTGCCCATCTCTTAAAACTACATAATATAAAATTCCCACCCCTTAAAACTAATAATTTTCATCGAGAAACTCTAAAAAATAAAAAAAATCCTTAAAACTAAAATGCCTATCTCTTAGAACTACAAAATATAAAATGCCCACCCCTTAAGACCAAACATTTCATCAAACAACTTTAAAACAAAATTACAAACGTCTGCCCACTTGTGCCCATCTCTTAAAACTACATAATATAAAATTCCCACCCCTTAAAACTAAACACTTTCATCGAGAAACTCTAAAAAATAAAAAAACACCTTAAAACTAAAAAATTAAAAAAAACTTTTGCCTATCTCTTAGAACTACAAAATATAAAATCCCCACCCCTTAAAACAAAACATTTCATAAAAAACTCTTTAAATAAAATTACAAACGTTTGCCCACTCCTTAAAACTAAAAAATTAAAAAAAACTTCTGTCCATCCCTTAAAACTACATAATATAAAATGCCCACCCCTTAAAACTAAAAATTTTCATCGAGAAACTCTAAAAAATAAAAAAAATGTCTAAAACTAAAATGCCTATCTCTTAGAACTACAAAATATAAAATGCCCACCCCTTAAAACCAAACATTTCATCAAAAAACTCTTAAAACAAAATTACAAACGTTTGCCCACTTGTGCCCATCCCTTAAAACTACATAATATAAAATGCCCACCCCTTAAAACTAATAATTTTCATCGAGAAACTCTAAAAAATAAAAAAATGCTTAAAACTAAAATGCCTATCTCTTAGAACTACAAAATATAAAATGCCCACCCCTTAAAACCAAACATTTCATCAAAAAACTCTTAAAACAAAATTACAAACGTTTGCCCACTCCTTAAAACTAAAAAATTAAAAAAAAACTTCTGTCCATCCCTTAAAACTACATAATATAAAATGCCCACCCCTTAAAACTAAAAATTTTCATCGAGAAACTCTAAAAAATAAAAAAAATGTCTAAAACTAAAATGCCTATCTCTTAGAACTACAAAATATAAAATGCCCACCCCTTAAAACCAAACATTTCATCAAACAACTCTTAAAACAAAATTACAATCGTTTGCCACTTGTGCCCATCTCTTAAAACTACATAATATAAAATGCCCACCCAACAATAAAAAAAAACCCTAAAACTAAAAAATTAAAAAAAAAACTTTTGACCATCTCTTAAAACTACAAAATATAAAATGCCCACCCCTTAAAACTAAACATTTCATAAAAAAACTCTTTAAATAAAATTACAAACGTTTGCCCACTCCTTAAAACTAAAATATTAAAAAAGAACTTGTGCCCATCCCTTAAAACTACATAATATAAAATGCCCACCCCTTAAAACTAATAATTTTCATCGAGAAACTCTAAAAAATAAAAAAATGCTTAAAACTAAAATGCCTATCTCTTAGAACTACAAAATATAAAATGCCCACCCCTTAAAACCAAACATTTCATCAAAAAACTTTTAAAACAAAATTACAAACGTTTGCCCACTCCTTAAAATAAAAAATTAAAAAAAAACTTCTGTCCATCCCTTAAAACTACATAATATAAACTGCCCACCCCTTAAAACTAAAAATTTTCATCGAGAAACTCTAAAAAATAAAAAAAATCTCTAAAACTAAAATGCCTATCTCTTAGAACTACAAAATATAAAATGCCCACCCCTTAAAACCAAACATTTCATCAAAAAACTTTTAAAAGAATATTACAAACGTTTGCCCACTCCTTAAAACTAAAAAATTAAAAAAAACTTCTGTCCATCCCTTAAAACTACAAAATATAAAATGCCCACCCCTTAAAACCAAACATTTCATCAAAAAACTCTTAAAACAAAATTACAAACGTTTGCCCACTCCTTAAAACTAAAATATTAAAAAAGAACTTGTGCCCATCCCTTAAAACTACATAATATAAAATGCCCACCCCTTGCAACTAAAAATTTTCATCGAAAAACGCTAAAAAATAAAAAAAATGTCTAAAACTAAAATGCCTATCTCTTAGAACTACAAAATATAAAATGCCCACCCCTTAAAACCAAACATTTCATCAAAAAACTTTAAAAACAAAATTACAAACGTTTGCCCACTCCTTAAAACTAAAATATTAAAAAAAAACTTGTGCCCATCCCTTAAAACTACATAATATAAAATGCCCACCCCTTAAAACTAATAATTTTCATCGAGAAACTCTAAAAAATAAAAAAAAACCTTAAAACTAAAATGCCTATCTCTTAGAACTACAAAATATAAAATGTCCACCCCTTAAAACCAAACATTTCATCAAACAACTCTTAAAAGAATATTACAAACGTTTGCCCACTCCTTACAACTAAAAAATTAAAAAAAAACTTCTGTCCATCCCTTAAAACTACATAATATAAAATGCCCACCCCTTAAAACCAAAAATTTTCATCGAAAAACTCTAAAAAATAAAAAAAATGCTTAAAACTAAAATGCCTATCTCTTAGAACTACAAAATATAAAATGACCACCCCTTAAAACCAAACATTTCATCAAACAACTCTTAAAAGAAAATTACAAAAGTTTGCCCACTCCTTACAACTAAAAAATTAAAAAAAAACTTTTGTCCATCTCTTAAAACTACATAATATAAAATGCCCACCCCTTGAAACTAAAAATTTTCATCGAGAAACTCTAAAAAATAAGAAAAATGTCTAAAACTAAAATGCCTATCCCTTAGAACTACAAAATATAAAATGGCCACCCCTTAAGACCAAACATTTCGTCAAACAACTCTTAAAACAAAATTACAATCGTTTGCCCACTTGTGCCCATCTCTTAAAACTACATAATATAAAATGCCCACCCCTTGAAACTAAAAATTTTCATCGAGAAACTCTAAAAAATAAGAAAAATGTCTAAAACTAAAATGCCTATCTCTTAGAACTACAAAATATAAAATGCCCACCCCTTAAAACCAAACATTTCATCAAACAACTCTTAAAACAAAATTACAAACGTTTGCCCACTCCTTACAACTAAAAAATTAAAAAAAACTTCTGTCCATCCCTTTAAACTACATAATATAAACTTCCCACCCCTTAAAACTAAAAATTTTCATCGAGAAACTCTAAAAAATAAAAAAAATGCCTAAAACTAAAAAATTAAAAAAAAACTTCTGCCCATCTCTTAAAACTACAAAATATAAAATGCCCACCCCTTAAAACTAAACATTTCATCAAAAAACTCTTAAAACAAAATTACAAACGTTTGCCCACTCCTTAAAACTAAAAAATTAAAAAAAAACTTGTGCCCATCCCTTAAAACTACATAATATAAAATTCCCACCCCTTAAAACTAAAAATTTTCATCGAGAAACTCTAAAAAATAAAAAAAATCCTTAAACTAAATAAACTACAAAATATAAAATGCCCACCCCTTAAAACTCAATATATTTCATCAAAACTAAACTCTTAAAACAAAATTACAAACGTTTGCCCACTCCTTAAAACTAAAAAATTAAAAAAAACTTGCCTAATCCTTAGAACTACAAAATATAAAATCCCCACCCCTTAAAACAAAACATTTCATCAAAAAACTCTTAAAATAAAATTACAAACATTTGCCCACTCCTTAAAACTAAAAAATTAAAAAAAAACTTCTGTCCATCTCTTAAAACTACATAATATAAAATGCCCACCCCTTAAAACTAAAAATTTTCATCGAGAAACTCTAAAAAATAAAAAAAATACCTTAAAACTAAAAATTAAAAAAAACTTTTGCCTATCTCTTAGAACTACAAAATATAAAATGCCCACCCCTTAAAACTAAACATTTCATCAAAAAACTCTTAAAACAAAATTACAAACGTTTGCCCACTCCTTAAAATAAAAAATTAAAAAAAAAATTCTTCCCATCCCTTAAAACTACATAATATAAAATTCCCACCCCTTAAAACTAAAAATTTTCATCGAGAAACTCTAAAAAATAAAAAAAACCTTAAACTAAAAAACTAAAAAAAAAAACTTTTGCCCTATCTCTTAGAACTACAAAATATAAAATGCCCACCCCTAAAACCAAACATTTCATCAAAAAACTCTTAAAACAAAATTACAAACGTTTGCTCACCCTTAAAACTAAAAAATTAAAAAAAAAGTTTGCCCATCTCTTAAAACTACATAATATAAAATTCCCACCCCTTAAAACTAAAAATTTTCCTCGAGAAACTCTTAAAAATTCAAAAACACCTTAAAACTAAAAAATTAAAACAAACTTTTGCCTATCTCTTAGAACTACAAAATATAAAATGCCCACCCCTTAAAACTAAACATTTCATCAAAAAACTCTTAAAACAAAATTACAAACGTTTGCTCACCCCTTAAAATAAAAATTAAAAAAAAAAGTCTTCCATCTCTTAAAACTACATAATATAAAATGCCCACCCCTTAAAACTAAAAATTTCCTCGAGAAACTCTTAAAAATAAAAAAAAAACCTTAAAACTAAAAATTAAAAAAAACTTTTGCCTATCTCTTAGAACTACAAAATATAAAATGCCCACCCCTTAAAACCAAACATTTCATCAAAAAACTCTTAAAACAAAATTACAAACGTTTGCCCACTCCTTACAACTTATTAAAACTACATAATAAAAAATTGCCCACCCCTTAAAACTAAAAATTTTCATCGAGAAACTCTAAAAAATAAAAAAATGCTTAAAACTAAAATGCCTATCTCTTAGAACTACAAAATATACCACTGCTTAAAATAAAAAAAATCTTTAAAACTAAAATCTTCTGTCCATCCCTTAAAACTACAAAATATAAAATGCCCACCCCTTAAAACCAAACATTTCATCAAACAACTCTTAAAACAAAATTACAAACGTTTGCCCACTCCTTAAAACTAAAAAATTAAAAAAAAACTTCTGTCCATCCCTTAAAACTACATAATATAAACTGCCCACCCCTTAAAACTAAAAATTTTCATCGAGAAACTCTAAAAAATAAAAAAAATTCTAAAACTAAAATGCCTATCTCTTAGAACTACAAAATATACCACTGCTTAAAATAAAAAAATTAAAAAAAAAATCTTCTGTCCATCCCTTAAAACTACAAAATATAAAATGCCCACCCCTTAAAACTAAACATTTCATCAAAAAACTCTTAAAACAAAATTACAAACGTTTGCCCACTCCTTAAAACTAAAATATTAAAAAAGAACTTGTGCCCATCTTTTAAAACTACATAATATAAAATTCCCACCCCTTAAAACTAAAAATTTTCATCGAGAAACTCTAAAAAATAAAAAAAATCCTTAATACTAAAATACTAACAAAAAAACTTCTGCCACTGTGCCCATCTACACATAACCCCTTAAAACTAAACACTTTCATCGAGAAACTCTAAAAAATAAAAAAACACCTTAAAACTAAAAAATTAAAAAAAACGTTTGCCCATCTCTTAGAACTACAAAATATAAAATCCCCACCCCTTAAAACAAAACATTTCATCAAAAAACTCTTAAAATAAAATTACAAACATTTGCCCACTCCTTAAAACTAAAAAATTAAAAAAAAACTTCTGTCCATCCCTTAAAACTACATAATATAAAATGCCCACCCCTTAAAACTAAAAATTTTCATCGAGAAACTCTAAAAAATAAAAAAAACCTTAAAACTAAAATTAAAAAAAACTCCTATCTCTTAAAACTACAAAATATAAAATGCCCACCCCTGAAAACTAAACATTTCATCAAAAAACTCTTAAAACAAAATTACAAACGTTTGCCCACTCCTTAAAACTAAAAATTAAAAAAAAACTTGTGCCATCTCTTAAAACTACATAATATAAAATGCCCACCCCTTAAAACTAAAATGCCTATCTCTTAGAACTACAAAATATAAAATGCCCACCCCTTAAAACCAAACATTTCATTCAAAAAACAACTCTTAAAACAAAATTACAAACGTTTGCCCACTCCTTAAAATTAAAAATTAAAAAAAAATTCTGCCCATCTCTTAAAACTACATAATATAAAATGCCCACCCCTTAAAACTAAAAATTTTCATCGAGAAACTCTAAAAAATAAAAAAAACCTTAAAACTAAAATGCCTATCTCTTAGAACTACAAAATATAAAATGCCCACCCCTTAAGACCAAACATTTCATCAAACAACTCTTAAAACAAAATTACAAACGTTTGCCCACTCCTTAAAACTAAAAAATTAAAAAAAAAAACTTAATGCCCATCCCTTAAAACTACAAAATATAAAATGCCCACCCCTTAAAACTAAAAATTTCATCGAAAAACTCTTAAAACAAAATTACAAACGTTTGCCCACTCCTTAAAACTAAAAAATTAAAAAAAAACTTCTGTCCATCCCTTAAAACTACATAATATAAACTGCCCACCCCTTAGAACTAAAAATTTTCATCGAGAAACTCTAAAAAATAAAAAAAATGCTTAAAACTAAAATGCCTATCTCTTAGAACTACAAAATATTAAAATGCCCACCCCTTAAAACTAAACATTTCATCAAAAAACTCTTAAAACAAAATTACAAACGTTTGCCCACTCCTTAAAACTAAAAATTAAAAAAAAACTTCTGCCCATCTCTTAAAACTACATAATATAAAATTCCCACCCCTTAAAACTAAAAATTTCATCGAAAAACTCTTAAAAAAAAATTACAAACTTGCCACTCCTTAAAACTAAAAAATTAAACAAAAACTTTTGCCCATCTCTTAGAACTACAAAATATAAAATGCCCACCCCTTAAAACAAAACATTTCATCAAAAAACTCTTAAAATAAAATTACAAACATTTGCCCACTCCTTACAACTAAAAAATTAAAAAAAACATTCTGTCCATCCCTTAAAACTACATAATATAAAATGCCCACCCCTTAAAACTAAAATGCCCTAAACTTAGAACTACAAAATATAAAATGCCCACCCCTGAAAACCAAACATTTCATCAAAAAACTTTTAAAACAAAATTATAAACGTTTGCCCACTCCTTACAACTAAAAAATTAAAAAAAAACTTCTGTCCATCCCTTAAAACTACATAATATAAAATGCCCACCCCTTAAAACTAAAAATTTTCATCGAGAAACTCTAAAAAATAAAAAAATCCTTAAAACTAAAATGCCTATCTCTTAGAACTACAAAATATAAAATGCCCACCCCTTAAAACCAAACATTTCATCAAAAAACTCTTAAAACAAAATTACAAACGTTTGCCCACTCCTTAAAACTAAAAATTTAAAAAAAACTTCTGCCCATCCCTTAAAACTACAAAATATAAAATGCCCACCCCTTAAAACTAAACATTTCATCAAAAAACTCTTAAAACAAAATTACTAACGTTTGCCCACTCCCTAAAACTAAAAAATTAAAAAAAAACTTCTGTCCATCCCTTAAAACTACATAATATAAAATGCCCACCCCTTAAAACTAAAAATTTTCATCGAGAAACTCTAAAAAAAAAAAAAATCCTTAAAACTAAAATGCCTATCTCTTAGAACTACAAAATATAAAATGCCCACCCCTTAAGACAAAACATTTCATCAAAAAACTCTTAAAATAAAATTACAAACGTTTGCCGACTCCTTAAAACTAAAAAATTAAAAAAAAACTTCTGACCATCCCTTAAAACTACAAAATATAAAATGCCCACCCCTTAAAACTAAACATTTCATCAAAAAACTTTTAAAACAAAATTACAAACGTTTGCCCACTCCTTAAAATAAAAAATTAAAAAAAAACTTCTGTCCATCCCTTAAAACTACCTAATATAAACTGCCCACCCCTTAAAACTAAAAATTTTCATCGAGAAACTCTAAAAAATAAAAAAACATTAAAACTAAAAATAAAAATTTGCCTATCTCTTAGAACTACAAAATATAAAATGCCCACCCCTTAAAACCAAACATTTCATCAAAAAACTCTTAAAACAAAATTACAAACGTTTGCCCACTCCTTAAAACTAAAAAATTAAAAAAAAACTTCTGTCCATCTCTTAAAACTACATAATATAAAATGCCCACCCCTTAAAACTAAAAATTTTCATCGAGAAACTCGTAAAAATAAAAAAAATCTTAAAACTAAAATATAAAAAAAAAAACTTTGAACCATCTCTTAAAACTACAAAATTTAAAATGCCCACCCCTTAAAACCAAACATTTCATAAAAAAACTCTTTAAACAAAATTACAAACGTTTGCCCACTCCTTAAAACTAAAAATTAAAAAAAAACTTCTGTCCATCCCTTAAAACTACATAATATAAAATGCCCACCCCTTAAAACTAAAATGCCAATCTCTTAGAACTACAAAATATAAAATGCCCACCCCTTAAAACCAAACATTTCATTTCAAAAAAAAACTCTTAAAACAAAATTACAAACGTTTGCCCACTCCTTAAAACTAAAAATTTTAAAAAAACTTCTGTCCATCCCTTAAAACTACAAAATATAAAATGCCCACCCCTTAAAACCAAACATTTCATCAAAAAACTCTTAAAACAAAATTACTAACGTTTGCCCACTCCCTACAACTAAAAAATAAAAAAAAAACTTCTGTATATCCCTTAAAACTACATAATATAAAATGCCCACCCCTTAAAACAAAAAATTTTCATCGAGAAACTCTAAAAAAATAAAAAATCCTTAAAACTAAAATGCATATCTCTTAGAACTACAAAATATTAAATGCCCACCCCTTAAGACAAAACATTTCATCAAAAAACTCTTAAAAGAAAATTACAAACGTTTGCCCACTCCTTAAAATAAAAAAATTAAAAAAAAACTTCTGTCCATCCCATAAAACTACAAAATATAATATGCCCACCCCTTAAAACTAAACATTTCATCAAAAAACTCTTAAAACAAAATTACAAACGTTTGCTCACCCCTTAAAATTAAACAATTGAAAAAAAAAGTCTTCCCATCTCTTAAAACTACATAATATAAAATTCCCACCCCTTAAAACAAAAAATTTTCATCGAGAAACTCTAAAAAATAAAAAAAATCCTTAACCTAAAAAACTAAAAAAAAAAACTTCTGCCCATCTCTTAAAACTACAAATATAAAATTCTTACCCCTTAAAACTAAACAATTACATCAAAAAACTCTTAAAACAAAATTACAAACGTTTGCTCACCCCTTAACACTAAACAATTAAAAAAAAAAGTCTGCCCATCTCTTAGAACTACAAAATATAAAATGCCCACCCCTTAAAACTAAAAATTTAACTCGAGAAACTCTTAAAAATAAAAAAACACCTTAAAACTAAAAATTAAAAAAAACTTTTGCCTATCTCTTCGAACTACGAAATATAAAATGCCCACCCCTTAAAACCAAACATTTCATCAAAAAACTCTTAAAACAAAATTACAAAAGTTTGCCCACTCCTTAAAACTAAAATATTAAAAAAAAACTTCTGTCCATCCCTTAAAACTACATAATATAAAATGCCCACCCCTTAAAACTAAAAATTTCCCTCGAGAAACTCTTAAAAATAAAAAAACACCTTAAAACTAAAAATTAAAAAAAACTTCTGCCCATTTCTTAAAACTACAAATATAAAATCCCCACCCCTTAAAACAAAACATTTCATCAAAAAACTCTTAAAGCAAAATTACAAACGTCTGCCCACACCTTACAACTAAAAAATTAAAAAAAAACTTCTGTCCATCCCTTAAAAATACATAATATAAAATGTCACCCCTTAAAACCTAAAAATTTTCAACGAGAAACTCTAAAAAATAAAAAAAATCCTTAAAACTAAAATGCCTATCTCTTAGAATTACAAAATATAAAATGCCCACCCCTTAAAACCAAACATTTCATCAAAAAACTCTTAAAACAAAATTACAAACGTTTGCATACTCCTTAAAATTAAAAAATTAAAAAAAAAACTTCTGTCCATCCTTTAAAACTACGTAAAATAAACTGTCCACCCCTTAAAACTAAAAATTTTCATCGAGAAACTCTAAAAAATAAAAAAAATCTTTAAAACTAAAAAATTAAAAAAAAAAACTTCTGCCTATCTCTTAAAACTATGAAATATAAAATGCCCACCACTAAAAACTAAAAATTTCCCTTGAGAAACTCTTAAAAATAAAAAAAACCATTATAATTAAAAAATTAAAAAAAACTTTTGCCTATCTCTTAGAACTACAAAATTTAAAATGCCCACCTCTTAAAACCAAAAGCTTCATCAAAAAACTCTTAAAACAAAATTACAAACGTTTGCCCACTCCTTAAAATTAAAATATTAAAAAAAAACTTCTGCCCATCTCTTAAAACTGCACAATATAAAATGCCCACCCCTTAAAACTAAACAATTACATCAAAAAACTCTTACAACAAAATTACAAACGTTTGCTCACCCCTTAAAACTAAACATTTACATAAAAAAACTTCTAAAACAAAATTACAAAAGTTTGCTTACCCCTTAAAACTAAACAATTAAAAAAAAGTCTGCCCGTCTCTTAAAACTACATAATATAAAAACTAAACGGGTGGTAAGGGTGCATCAGACCAAGGCAAGATCAGCAGAGCCTCTGCTGATGTATATTCCTTGGACAACTGAAGCATCAAGTCGACTCGTAGGTGGATATCAGATTGATAGACACCACCTTCTCCTCGGAGAAGGTCCTCCGCGTGGTACCTCCTGGAAACGTACTACGGTACGGCTAATGCGAGCGGCAAACTCCGGTGTCTCCCTTACCGTTAAATCCCATGACTCCCATCCTATTCCAAGACCCGGGCAAGTCTCGAAACGGCCTCCCCTCAAGTCAGGAGTGTGAAGCGACCCGTGCCCCCTGACTATAAGGTTCGCAGCTGACGGGCATATCCAGCTGTGTTTGAACGGAGCCTTCCCAGGGCCGGGCAACCCTGGGTCGTAACTGCCTTGCCGTGGCTTAGGGGCGAAGCCACGGTCGACCACCTTCAAAGCCCCAAACCCCTCGGGCCCGCGCGCTTGCCTCGTCGAGCAACGCGGGCGTAAATGAACATGAGTACTTCAAACCAATCCGCTTCGGACCTCGTGGGGGAGGTAAACCCCAAACCGTCTCCGAAATCGACGAAGACGAGTTGCTGCGCTTGGATGACGAGACATTAACTCCGTCGAGTTCGGTGGGCAGTGCTACGTCAAGCACTCCCCAAACGCCACGACCACCCACCACAACCAAGGCGAGCCACGCCAAGGTTAGTGAGGCTAGCGATAAGCCAAAATCGCTAACCCACCAACAAAGGAAAGCGCAGGTCAACAAGGCCCGCTTCATTCTGGCTAAGATAGCCAAGAATGAAAAGGAGGGCAAAGCTGACCAGCGCGATAGAGAAGATAAGGCCCGATTCCAGTCAGTAATCGAGGACTTTGAGCGGTATGAAAAGGAGCACCCGGAAGCATTCCTTCCTCCCCAGGCGAAACGAAATCGCTCCCAAGAGGTGAGCGAGAGCGCTCCGAAGAGAGCAAAGGATGCCAAGGGGGCTCCAACAGCGACGTCATTCATAAGGCCGGCGAAAAGTTTCAGCGAGGTGGCTAGAAACAGCCTTGCCATGGCACTGGTGGACGAGCTCAATGACGACGGGCGCCTGCTGGCGGAGAAATGGGAGGAGGTCGAGACCCGACTGGCGGAGATGGTAACAGACAAGTTACTATCAGAGCCATCGGGTCCGACACCCTCTTTTGACTCCTCAGACATGGTTAGAGGGCACCGGGTGATCAGATGCGACGATGAGTCCTCAAAGGACTTCCTGGCGGCATGCGTTGCTAGCATAAGTAACGCATGGAAAGGGCTACGCATTAAGCTAGTCCCCGCGAAGGATATCCCGAGGAGGCCCTGAGCTCGCATCTGGCTACCAAAGGGGCTAACTAGCCATGACAGGGTGCTGCAGACGTTACGAGCTCAGAATCCAGATGTCGATATGGAGGACTGGGCCGTACTGAAAGCTGAGAGGGAGATGAAAACAAGTCAGCCTTTCTTGTTTCTCATCAACCGCCGATGCCTGGAGCAACTAAGGAAGTCCGACCACAAAGTGCGGTACGGAATAAGGAAGGCCAAGATCAAGGTCTTCCTAGCCGAGCCGGACGAAGCCCTCGAGGACGACGTCGATGATACCAACAGGCTGTTGGACGACCTCATCATCGACGACGTCACCCCAGACACAACGCCGAAGTAATGCCGAACGTCGTCCAGATCAATCTGAAGCGGAGCTCTCACGCTTCAGCAAATCTGGCAGTTCTTCTCCGCGAGAAGAACATCGACATCGGCCTCTTACAAGAGCCATGGACAAGAGACGGATAGATCTCTGGCGTGGCGACTAAAGGATATACAACGCTATGCACAAACTCGACAGGTAGGCCGAGGGCGGGTATAATAGTCAAAAACAGCATTAACGCCCTTCTACATCCCACCCTTAGCAACCCAGACCTAGCAGTGGCCAGGTTTGAGACGGCGGATGGGACAGCAATACTAATAGCCTCCGGCTATTTGGCCCACGACGAGAACGCACCCCCAGATGCGGTCATCAGGTTGATGAAGTTGGCTGAAGAGAGCAAGACGACGCTAATCCTCGGGTGTGACGCCAACGCCAGGCACACACTGTGGGGAAGTAAAGAAACAAACGAAAGGGGTGAGTCTCTTTTCGATAGTATTATATGTCGTGACGTCACTATCTGTAATAGAGGGGATATACCGACTTTCATTTTTCCAAGCACGGAAGAATTTCAAGGTTGGGAAGAAGTTCTTGACATAACTCTCCAAATGGAGAACAGTGGGTACAAGGTAGAAAATTGGAGGGTTTCGACACAGAACTATTTTTCAGACCACAGGTACATATTCTTTGAAATCTCGATGCCGATGCGCGAGACGACACCGAAACGCAATCCACGCAACACAGACTGGAACAAATTCGACAAAATTGTACAGACAAAGACAAAACACAGGAGGATCAAAGTCAGATCCGACCCGAAAAAGATAGACAAGAAGATGAGGACCTTACAAATATCCTCAGCAACGCGTACAAGGAGTCATGCAGAATCACATACTCCAAGAAGCAATACCCACAATGGTGGAGCAAAGAGCTAAGCGAGCTCAGACGTAAGGTCAGGAAGACCTTCAACAACAGCTACGGAACCAAAGACTGGGGATCGTACAAAGAGATACATAAAGAGTACAAAAAGGCGATATACGTAGCCAAGAAAGAATCTTGGAGCAACTACTGCGAATCGCTAGAAGGAATAAAAGACACGGCTAGGTTGAGCAAAATACTAGCAAGGACGAGTCTCCGTTCGGACTTGGTTAAGAGGTGGTTTGTTTTATATTTTTAGCTTATTTAAGAGTTCAGCTTTCTAGATCAACCTTCTAACAATCGATTTGCTTGCCTTAACACTAGTTTTTTGTATTATTTTGCCGGTCGACTCGTGGGAGTTGGAATCCTGTCGGTTTTTACTTTTTTGGAAGGTTTTCCATTAGATTATGTATTTAAAAGAAAATTAGCAATGGTTTTGCGATGTTGTTCCATTTTTTCGTCGATTTTGTGAAAATAAAGTTCGCAAACCGATTTCCGATTTTTCCTGCGGAGATAAGATAAATCCTCTGGCCATATTGTATATCAATTAAAAGAAAATAGTTTAATTAAACAGCAAAAAAAAATTTGGTTGCTGTGCTAAGCAAATTAATAAAGATATTTAAAATAATGTTTGGGAGGCGCTATTCTGATGACGCAGTTTTAGCGGACGAAAAAATCGGTTTTTTTAGTTTTTAATTTATTAAAAACCCATACAAAGTCCAACTGAATTCTATTATATGTTTTAAGTTAGAGAAATAACCAAGGTATTTTGGAAAAAAATTGTACTGTTCTATCTTTAATGGTTTAGAAAATATTTCACTTCAAAAGAAGCTACTAAGGGATGCGCTAATCTGGTGACGCGCAGTGTATGTAGCCAAGAAAGAATCTTGGAGCAACTACTGCGAATCGCTAGAAGGAATAAAAGATACGGCTAGGTTGAGCAAAATACTAGCAAGAGGGCAAGCAAGCCCCTCACTTATAAACAGACCTGACGGCACAGGATCGACGTCAGCTGAAGAATCATTAGATATCCTGCTGGACACTCACTTCCCAGGAAATCTAAGAATAAAACCCACAGCAACGGATGCCCTAAGGGCAGTCCAACAGCCACAAGTCGAAGAGATCGCCACTAGGGAAAGAATCCACTGGGCGATAAACTTTTTGACAAATACAAGAGTCCAGGTCCGGACGGAATCATACCAGCAATGCTGCAAACGACGAAGGAATACATATGGAACTGGCTGCAAGCAATCTTCTAAGCATGTATACAAGCAGTGCACGTACCGCTTCCATGGAAGGAAGCAAGAGTAGTCTTTATACCCAAACCAGGAAGAAGATGGCACATCCTAGCCAAGGATTACAGGCCGATTAGCCTGACCTCATTCCTTATGAAAACAATGGAAAGGATACTAGATATCCATATCAGAAGAAAAACGGAGAGAAACCTTTCGAAAGCAATGCACGCCTACCGTAAAGGCAAATCCACAGAAACGACGCTACACGAAGTAGTACAATACATAGAGAAAGCCCTGCTGTTCAAAGACTACACGATGGCTACCTTTTAGATATAGAAGGGGCCTTCAACAACGTAACCGCGGACTCCATCCTGAGCTCCCTCAACAAAATAGGAGTTGAGGGAGGCATCAGATCATGGATAGGCGAAATGCTAACGAGCAGGAAGATAACAGCCGAACTGAGTGGCACTCATCACACCAGGTTTGTGAAGAGGGGCACACCTCAGGGGGGAGTTCTATCTCCATTGCTCTGGCTGATCAACATGGACGACATATTGAAAGAACTCAATAGCGAAGGAATTAAGGTGGTAGCTTACGCGGACGACGTAGTCCTACTCAACACAGGACCATTCCCCGACGTTATCAGCAAACTGATGACAAGGGCACTCACCAAACTGAACTCATGGGCTAAAGCCTGTGGACTAGCCATTAACCCGAGCAAAACGGAACTTATGCTCTTTACGAAAAGAACAAAGATCCCTCGGTTCACAAAACCACAGATAGATGAAATAGAGCTAGAGCTATCACAACAAGCCAAGTACTTAGGGGTGATACTGAAAACAAAACTATCATGGAAAAACAACATCAATGAACGAGTCAAGAAAGCGAGTATAGCATTCTACTCGTGCAGAAAGATGTTTGGAAAGAACTGGGGCATACACCCCAAGATCATAATATGGCTCTACATAGCGGTGGTGAGACCCATACTGACATACGGAGCACTAGTATGGTGGCCGGCACTAACTAGGGCATACAACAGACAAAAACTTACAAGGATTTAAAGATCGGCATGCGCAGGTGCCACGGGAGCACTAAGATCATGCCCCGCGGCGGCGTTGAATGCAATGCTAAACATGATCCCAATAGAACACTTCATCAGGAATGTAGCAGCCCAAAGCGCGGTACGACTGAAAGCAAGCCAAAGCTGGAAGAACTATCACACTGGGCACTGTACGATCCTGAATGAAATAGACTATAAGGGAACAACAGGAACGGACTACATGACAACCGAACTACGATTCGGCAACGCATACACAACAAGATACCCCACAAGGGAAGAATGGAGACGAGGGAGTGTATCCGAACGAGACGAAGTATCCCTCTAGACCGACGGCTCGAAAATGAGATGCGGTGTAGGGACCGGAATCTTCGCCGACAGCTGGGGAGCAGAAGAGTCCTTCAACCTCCCAGCGTCAGCGACAGTGTTCCAGGCAGAGGTATTCGCATTTCTGAAAGCTGTCGGATACCCAAGCGGTTATCAAATCTCTCGCATCAGCAAGAACAACATCGACTCTAGTGGCCCAATATAAGGAGGCGCTAAATAGACTCGCTGAAGACAACACGGTACAAATAGTATGGGTACTGGGACACAACGATATTCCAGAAACGAGAAAGCTGTCGAGCTGGCCAGGCAAGGGTCAGAAAGGAGCTCAGACACCGCAAACATAAAAATCTCCCTGAACTCAGTCCAGAGGGAAATCCTCGACCATTTCAAACGACTAGCCAGCAAAGAATGGTCAACGATGACTGAGAACAGAAGATCTAGGCTATGCTGGCTAGAATATAATAGGAGAAAGACAGCAGACCTGATCTCCAAAAGCAAAAAGGACATTAGAAGAATAACACTTACGGTGCATTGGCCAATGCCTGTAAAATGGGCCTACCCCACAACACATATTGCAGAAGCTGCAAAGAAGAAACCGAGAAGGAGACACCGGAGCACCTGTTGTGTCACTGCCCGGCATTCAACCATCTTAGAGCCCGACACTTCGAAGCCCACCAGCTAGGGTCGTTAAGGGAGGTGGAGCAATCAGTGAATGCCATTCTTGCGTACCTGAACGACACTGGCTGGTACTGAAGTGAAGGAGCAGGCTACGACAGTCGAGGGAGTGGACCAAAACGGAGCTCAGCTCTAATTGGAGGCTACCAGAGTAGCCTCACCACTTTTACCTACCTACCTAAAACTAAACATTTCATAAATAAACTCTTAAAACAAAATTACAAACGTTTGCCCACTCCTTAAAACTAAAATACTAAAAAAAAACTTGTGCCCATCTCTTAAAACTTCATAATATAAAATTCCCACCCCTTAGAACTAAACATTTTCATCGAGAAACTCTTAAAAATAAAAAAAAAACACCTTAAAACTAAAAAATTAAAAAAAACGTTTGCCTATCTCTTAGAACTACAAAATATAAAATGCCCACCCCATAAATTTTCATCGAAAAACTCTAAAAAATAAAAAAAAATCTTTAAAACTAAAAAATTAAAAAAAAAACTTCTGCCCATCTCTTAGAACTACAAAATATAAAATGCCCACCCCTTAAAACTAAAAATTTCCCTCGAGAAACTCTTAAAAATAAAAAAACACCTTAAAACTAAAAAATTAAAAAAAACGTTTGCCTATCTCTTAGAACTACAAAATATAAAATGCCCACCCCTTAAAACCAAACATTTCATCAAAAAAGTCTTAAAACAAAATTACAAACGTTTGCCCACTCCTTAAAACTAAAATATTAAAAAAAACTTGTGCCCATCTCTTAAAACTACATAATATAAAATTCCCACCCATTAAAACTAAAAATTTTCATCGAGAAACTCTTAAAAATAAAAAAGCACCTTAAAACTAAAAAATTAAAAAAAAACGTTTGCCTATCTCTTAGAACTACAAAATATAAAATGCCCACCCCTTAAAACCAAACATTTCATCAAAAAACTCTTAAAATAAATTAACAAACGTTTGCCCACTCCTTAAAACTAAAATATTAAAAAAAACTTGTGCCCATCTCTTAAAACTACATAATATAAAATGCCCACCCCTTAAAACCAAAAATTTTCCTCGAGAAACTCTAAAAAATAAAAAAACACCTTAAAACTAAAAAATTAAAAAAAACGTTTGCCTATCTCTTAGAACTACAAAATATAAAATGCACACCCCTTAAAATCGAACAGTTCATCAAAAAACTCTTAAAACAAAATTATAAACGTTTGCCC
Organism: Drosophila birchii; assembly: GCA_035046345.1. NCBI lineage: Eukaryota > Metazoa > Arthropoda > Insecta > Diptera > Drosophilidae > Drosophila > Drosophila birchii. The sequence goes on along the minus strand of JAWNOA010000109.1, from coordinate 27,338 downwards.
ACTCCTTAAAACTAAAAAATTAAAAAAAAACTTCTGCCCATCTCTTAAAACTACAAATATAAAATTCTCACCCCTTAAAACTAATCAGTTACATCAAAAACTCTTAAAACAAAATAACAAACGTTTGCTCACCCCTTAAAACTAAACAATTACATCAAAAAACTTTTAAGACAAAATTACAAACGTTTGCTCACCCCTTAAAACTAAACAATTAAAAAAAAATTTTCTGCCCATCTCTTAAAAATGCGCAATATAAAATGCCCACTCCTTAAAACCAAAAATTTTCCTCGAGAAACTCTAAAAAAAAAAAAATCCTTAAAACTAAAAAATTAAAAAAAAAAAATTTTGACCATCTCCTAAAACTATAAAATATAAAATGCCCACCCCTTAAAACAAAACATTTCATCAAAAAACTCTAAAAACAAAATTACAAACGTTTGCTCACCCCTTAAACGTAAACAATTAAAATAAGAATTTTCTGACCATCTTTTAAAACTACAAAATATAAAATGCCCACCCCTTAAAACTAAATATTTCATCAAAAAACTCTTAAAAAAAATTACAAACGTTTGCCCACTCCTTAAAACTAAAAAATTAAAAAAAAAACTTCTGTCCATCCCTTAAAACTACATAATATAAAATGCCCACCCCTTAAAACTAAAAATTTTCATCGAGAAACTCTTAAAAATAAAAAAACACCTTAAAACTAAAAAATTAAAAAAAACTTTTGCCTATCTCTTAGAACTACAAAATATAAAATGCCCACCCCTTAAAATCAAACAGTTCATCAAAAAACTCTTAAAACAAAATTACAAACGTTTGCCCACTCCTTAAAACTATAATATTAAAAAAAAACGTGTGCCCATCTCTTAAAACTACATAATATAAAATTCCCACCCATTAAAACTAAAAATTTTCATCGAGAAACTCTAAAAATTAAAAAAAACCCTCAACCTAAAAATTAAAAAAAAACTTCTGCCCCTTTTTAAAACTACAAATATAAAATTCGCACCCCTTAAAACTAAATATTTCATCAAAAAACTCTTTAAAAAAATTACAAACGTTTGCCCACTCCTTAAAACTAAAAAATTAAAAAAAAACTTCTGTCCATCCCTTAAAACTACATAATATAAAATGCCCACCCCTTAAAACTAAAAATTTTCATCGAGAAACTCTTAAAAATAAAAAAACACCTTAAAACTAAAAAATTAAAAAAAACTTTTGCCTATCTCTTAGAACTACAAAATATAAAATGCCCACCCCTTAAAATCAAACAGTTCATCAAAAAACTCTTAAAACAAAATTACAAACGTTTGCCCACTCCTTAAAACTAAAATATTTAAAAAAAACGTGTGCCCATCTCTTAAAACTACATAATATAAAATTCCCACCCATTAAAACTAAAAATTTTCATCGAGAAACTCTAAAAATTAAAAAAAACCCTCAACCTAAAAATTAAAAAAAAAACTTCTGCCCCTTTTTAAAACTACAAATATAAAATTCGCACCCCTTAAAACTAAATATTTCATCAAAAAACTCTTTAAAAAAATTACAAACGTTTGCCCACTCCTTAAAACTAAAAAATTAAAAAAAAACTTGTGCCCATCTCTTAAAACTACATAATATAAAATGCCCATCCCTTAAAACTAAAAATTTCCCTCGAGAAACTCTTGAAAATTAAAAAACACCTTTAAACTAAAAAATTAAAAAAAACGTTTGCCTATCTCTTAGAAGTACAAAATATAAAATTCGCACCCCTTAAAACTAAAAATTTTCATCGAAAAACTCTAAAAAATAAAAAAAAAACTTTAAAACTAAAAAATTAAAAAAAAAACTTCTGCCCATCTATTAGAACTACAAAATATAAAATGCCCACCCCTTAAAATCAAACATTTCATCAAAAATGTCTTAAAACAAAATTACAAACGTTTGCCCACTCCTTAAAACTAAAATATTAAAAAAAAAACTTGTGCCCATCTCTTAAATTTACATAATATAAAATTCCCACCCATTAAAACTAAAAATTTTCATCCAGAAACTCTAAAAATTAAAAAAAAACCCTTAACCTAAAAATTAAAAAAAAAAAACTTCTGCCCCTTTTTAAAACTACAAATATAAAATTCGCACCCCTTAAAACTAAAAATTTCCCTCGAGAAACTCTTAAAAATAAAAAAACACATTAAAACTAAAAAAACGTTTGCCTATCTTTAGAACTACAAAATATAAAATGCCCACCCCTTACAACCAAACATTTCATAAAAAAACTCTTAAAACAAAATTACAAACGTTTGCCCACTCCTTAAAACTAAAAAATTTAAAAAAAACTTCTGTCCATCCCTTAGAACTACATGATATAAACTGCCCACCCTTTAAAACTAAAAATTTTCATCGAGAAACTCTAAAAAATAAATAAAATCCTTAACCTAAAAAACTAAAAACAGAACTTTTGCCCATCTCTTAAAACTACAAATATAAAATTCTCACCCCTTAAAACTAATCAATTACATCAAAAACTCTTAAGACAAAACTACAAACGTTTGCTCACCCCTTAAAACTAAACAATTACATCAAAAAACTTTTAAAACAAAATTACAAACGTTTGCCCACCCCTTAAAACCAAACATTTCATCAAAAAAGTCTTAAAACAAAATTACAAACGTTTGCCCACTCCTTAAAACTAAAATATTAAAAAAAAACTTGTGCCCATCTCTTAAAACTACATAATATAAAATTCCCACCCATTAAAACTAAAAATTTTCATCGAGAAACTCTAAAAATTAAAAAAAACCCTCAACCTAAAAATTAAAAAAAACTTCTGCCCCTTTTTAAAACTACAAATATAAAATTCGCACCCCTTAAAACTAAATATTTCATCAAAAAACTCTTTAAAAAAATTACAAACGTTTGCCCACTCCTTAAAACTAAAAAATTAAAAAAAAAACTTCTGTCCATCCCTTAAAACTACATAATATAAAATGCCCACCCCTTAAAACTAAAAATTTTTCTCGAGAAACTCTTAAAAATAAAAAAACACCTTAAAACTAAAAAATTTAAAAAAACGTTTGCCTATCTCTTAGTACTACAAAATATAAAATGCCCACCCCTTAAAACCAAACATTTCATCAAAAAAGTCTTAAAACAAAATTACAAACGTTTGCCCACTCCTTAAAACTAAAATATTAAAAAAAAACTTGTGCCCATCTCTTAAAACTACATAATATAAAATTCCCACCCATTAAAAGTAAAAATTTTCATCGAGAAACTCTTAAAAATAAAAAAAACCCTTAACCTAAAAATTAAAAAAAAAACTTCTGCCCCTTTTTAAAACTACAAATATAAAATTCGCACCCCTTAAAACTAAAAATTTCCCTCGAGAAACTCTTAAAAATAAAAAAACACCTTAAAACTAAAAAATAAAAAAAAACTGTTGCCTATCTCTTAGAACTACAAAATATAAAATGCCCACCCCATAAAACTAAAAATTTTAATCGAAAAACTCTAACAAATAAAAAAACACCTTAAAATTAAAAAATTAAAAAAAACGTTTGCCTATCTCTTAGAACTACAAAATATAAAATGCCCACCCCTTAAAACCAAACATTTCATCAAAAAACTCTTAAAACAAAATTACAAACGTTTGCCCACTCCTTAAAACTAAAATATTTAAAAAAAAACTTGTGCCCATCTCTTAAAACTACATAATATAAAATTCCCACCCATTAAAACTAAAAATTTTCATCGAAAAACTCTAAAAAATAAAAAAAACCCTTAACCTAAAAATTAAAAAAAAAACTTCTGCCAATCTTTTAGAACTACAAAATATAAAATGCCCACCCCTTAAAACTAAAAATTTCCCTCGAGAAACTCTTAAAAATAAAAAAACACCTCAAAACTTAAAAATTAAAAAAAAAAAAATTCCTCAACCTAAAAATTAAAAAAGAAATACTTCTGCCTATCTTTTAAAACTACAAATATAAAATTCTCACCCCTTAAAAGTAAACAATTACATCAAAAAACTCTTAAGACAAAATTACAAACGTTTGCTCACCCCTAAAAACTAAACAATTACATCAAAAAACTTTTAAAACAAAATTACAAACGTTTGCTCACCCCTTAAAACTAAACAATTAAAAAAAAAATTTTCTGCCCATCTCTTAAAACTGCACAATATAAAATGCCCACCCCTTAAAACTAAAAATTTCTCTCGAGAAACTCTTAAAAATAAAAAAACACCTTAAAACTAAAAAATTTAAAAAAACGTTTGCCTATCTCTTAGTACTACAAAATATAAAATGCCCACCCCTTAAAACCAAACATTTCATCAAAAAAGTCTTAAAACAAAATTACAAACGTTTGCCCGCTCCTTAAAACTTGTGCCCATCCTTAAATTTACATAATATAAAATTCCCACCCATTAAAACTAAAAATTTTCATCGAGAAACTCTAAAAAATAAAAAAAAACCCTTAACCTAAAAATTAAAAAAAAACTTCTGCCCATCTTTTAAAACTACAAATATAAAATTCTCACCCCTTAAAACTAAACAATTACATCAAAAAACTCTTAAGACAAAACTACAAACGTTTGCTCACCCCTTAAAACTAAACAATTACATCAAAAAACTTTTAAAACAAAATTACAAACGTTTGCTCACCCCTTAAAACTAAACAATTACATCAAAAAACGTTTAAAACAAAATTACAAACGTTTGATCACCCCTTAAAACTAAACAATTAAAAAAAAAAATTTTCTGCCCATCTCTTAAAACTGCACAATATAAAATGCCCACCCCTTAAAACTAAAAATTTCTCTCGAGAAACTCTTAAAAATAAAAAAACACCTTAAAACTAAAAAATTAAAAAAACGTTTGCCTATCTCTTAGTACTACAAAATATAAAATGCCCACCCCTTAAAACCAAACATTTCATCAAAAAAGTCTTAAAACAAAATTACAAACGTTTGCCCGCTCCTTAAAACTTGTGCCCATCTCTTAAATTTACATAATATAAAATTCCCACCCATTAAAAGTAAAAATTTTCATCGAGAAACTCTAAAAATTAAAAAAAAACCCTTAACCTAAAAATTAAAAAAAAAACTTCTGCCCCTTTTTAAAACTACAAATATAAAATTCGCACCCCTTAAAACTAAAAATTTCCCTCGAGAAACTCTTAAAAATAAAAAAACACCTTAAAACTAAAAAATTAAAAAAACGTTTGCCTATCTTTAGAACTACAAAATATAAAATGCCCACCCCTTAAAACCAAACATTTCATAAAAAAACTCTTAAAACAAAATTACAAACGTTTGCCCACTCCTTAAAACTAAAAAATTAAAAAAAAACTTCTGTCCATCCCTTAAAACTACATAATATAAAATGCCCACCCCTTAAAACTAAAAATTTTCATCGAGAAACTCTTAAGAATAAAAAAACACCTTAAAACTAAAAAATTAAAAAAAACTTTTGCCTATCTCTTAGAACTACAAAATATAAAATGCCCACCCCTTAAAATCAAACAGTTCATCAAAAAACTCTTAAAACAAAATTACAAAAGTTTGCCCACTCCTTAAAACTAAAATATTAAAAAAAAACTTGTGCCCATCTCTTAAAACTACATAATATAAAATGCCCATCCCTTAAAACTAAAAATTTCCCTCGAGAAACTCTTGAAAATTAAAAAACACCTTTAAACTAAAAAATTAAAAAAAACGTTTGCCTATCTCTTAGAAGTACAAAATATAAAATGCCCACCCCTTAAAACTAAAAATTTTCATCGAAAAACTCTAAAAAATAAAAAAAAAACTTTAAAACTAAAAAATTAAAAAAAAAACTTCTGCCCATCTCTTAGAACTACAAAATATAAAATGCCCACCCCTTAAAACTAAAAATTTCCCTCGAGAAACTCTTAAAAATAAAAAACACCTTAAAACTAAAAAGTTTAAAAAAAAGTTTGCCTATCTCTTAGTACTACAAAATATAAAATGCCCACCCCTTAAAATCAAACATTTCATCAAAAAAGTCTTAAAACAAAATTACAAACGTTTGCCCACTCCTTAAAACTAAAATATTAAAAAAAAAACTTGTGCCCATCTCTTAAAACTACATAATATAAAATTCCCACCCATTAAAAGTAAAAATTTTCATCGAGAAACTCTAAAAATTAAAAAAAAACCCTTAACCTAAAAATTAAAAAAAAAAACTTCTGCCCCTTTTTAAAACTACAAATATAAAATTCGCACCCCTTAAAACTAAAAATTTCCCTCGAGAAACTCTTAAAAATAAAAAAACACCTTAAAACTAAAAAATTAAAAAAACGTTTGCCTATCTTTAGAACTACAAAATATAAAATGCCCACCCCTTAAAACCAAACATTTCATAAAAAAACTCTTAAAACAAAATTACAAACGTTTGCCCACTCCTTAAAACTAAAAAATTTAAAAAAAACTTCTGTCCATCCCTTAGAACTACATGATTTAAACTGCCCACCCTTTAAAACTAAAAATTTTCATCGAGAAACTCTAAAAAATAAATAAAATCCTTAACCTAAAAAACTAAAAACAGAACTTTTGCCCATCTCTTAAAACTACAAATATAAAATTCTCACCCCTTAAAACTAATCAATTACATCAAAAACTCTTACAAACTCTTAATTAAAAAAAAAAACTTCTGCCCCTTTTTAAAACTACAAATATAAAATTCGCACCCCTTAAAACTAAAAATTTCCCTCGAGAAACTCTTAAAAATAAAAAAACACCTTAAAACAAAAAAATTTAAAAAACGTTTGCCTATCTCTTAGTACTACAAAATATAAAATGCCCACCCCTTAAAACCAAACATTTCATCAAAAAAGTCTTAAAACAAAATTACAAACGTTTGCCCACTCCTTAAAACTAAAATATTAAAAAAAAACTTGTGCCCATCTCTTAAAACTACATAATATAAAATTCCCACCCATTAAAAGTAAAAATTTTCACCGAGAAACTCTTAAAAATAAAAAAAACCCTTAACCTAAAAAATAAAAAAAAAACTTCTGCCCCTTTTTAAAACTACAAATATAAAATTCGCACCCCTTAAAACTAAAAATTTCCCTCGAGAAACTCTTAAAAATAAAAAAACACCTTAAAACTAAAAAATAAAAAAAAACTGTTGCCTATCTCTTAGAACTACAAAATATAAAATGCCCACCCCATAAAACTAAAAATTTTAATCGAAAAACTCTAAAAAATAAAAAAAAACTTTAAAACTAAAAAATTAAAAAAAAAACTTCTGCCCATCTCTTAGAACTACAAAATATAAAATGCCCACCCCTTAAAACTAAAAATTTCCCTCGAGAAACTCTTAAAAATAAAAAAACACCTTAAAACTAAAAAATTTAAAACAACGTTTGCCTATCTCTTAGTACTAAAAAATATAAAATGCCCACCCCTTAAAACCAAACATTTCATCAAAAAAGTCTTAAAACAAAATTACAAACGTTTGCCCACTCCTTAAAACTAAAATATTAAAAAAAAACTTGTGCCCATCTCTTAAAACTACATAATATAAAATTCCCACCCATTAAAAGTAAAAATTTTCATCGAGAAACTCTTAAAAATAAAAAAACACCTTAAAATTAAAAAATTAAAAAAAACGTTAGCCTATCTCTTAGAACTACAAAATATAAAATGCCCACCCCCTTAAAACCAAACATTTCATCAAAAAACTCTTAAAACAAAATTACAAACGTTTGCCCACTCCTTAAAACTAAAATATTAAAAAAAAAACTTGTGCCCATCTCTTAAAACTACATAATATAAAATTCCCACCCATTAAAACTAAAAATTTTCATCGAAAAACTCTAAAAAATAAAAAAAACCCTTAACCTAAAAATTAAAAAAAAAACTTCTGCCAATCTTTTAGAACTACAAAATATAAAATGCCCACCCCTTAAAACTAAAAATTTCCCTCGAGAAACTCTTAAAAATAAAAAAACACCTCAAAACTTAAAAATTAAAAAAAAAATTCCTCAACCTAAAAATTAAAAAAAAAATACTTCTGCCCATCTTTTAAAACTACAAATATAAAATTCTCACCCCTTAAAAGTAAACAATTACATCAAAAAACTCTTAAGACAAAATTACAAACGTTTGCTCACCCCTAAAAACTAAACAATTACATCAAAAAACTTTTAAAACAAAATTACAAACGTTTGCTCACCCCTTAAAACTAAACAATTAAAAAAAAAATGTTCTGCCCATCTCTTAAAACTGCACAATATAAAATGCCCACCCCTTAAAACTAAAAATTTCTCTCGAGAAACTCTTAAAAATAAAAAAACACCTTAAAACTAAAAAATTTAAAAAAACGTTTGCCTATCTCTTAGTACTACAAAATATAAAATGCCCACCCCTTAAAACCAAACATTTCATCAAAAAAGTCTTAAAACAAAATTACAAACGTTTGCCCGCTCCTTAAAACTTGTGCCCATCTCTTAAATTTACATAATATAAAATTCCCACCCATTAAAACTAAAAATTTTCATCGAGAAACTCTAAAAAATAAAAAAAAACCCTTAACCTAAAAATTAAAAAAAAACTTCTGCCCATCTTTTAAAACTACAAATATAAAATTCTCACCCCTTAAAAGTAAACAATTACATCAAAAAACTCTTAAGACAAAATTACAAACGTTTGCTCACCCCTTAAAACTAAACAATTACATCAAAAAACTTTTAAAACAAAATTACAAACGTTTGCTCACCCCTTAAAACTAAACAATTACATCAAAAAACGTTTAAAACAAAATTACAAACGTTTGATCACCCCTTAAAACAATACAATTAAAAAAAAAAATTTTCTGCCCATCTCTTAAAACTGCACAATATAAAATGCCCACCCCTTAAAACTAAAAATTTCTCTCGAGAAACTCTTAAAAATAAAAAAACACCTTAAAACTAAAAAATTTAAAAAAACGTTTGCCTATTTATTAGTTCTACAAAATATAAAATGCCCACTCCTTAAAACCAAACATTTCATCAAAAAAGTCTTAAAACAAAATTACAAACGTTTGCCCGCTTCTTAAAACTAAAATATTAAAAAAAAAACTTGTGCCCATCTCTTAAATTTACATAATATAAAATTCCCACCCATTAAAACTAAAAATTTTCATCGAGAAACTCTAAAAAATAAAAAAAAACCCTTAACCTAAAAATTAAAAAAAAACTTCTGCCCATCTTGTAAAACTACAAATATAAAATTCTCACCCCTTAAAACTAAACAATTACATCAAAAAACTCTTAAGACAAAATTACAAACGTTTGCTCACCCCTTAAAACTAAACAATTACATCAGAAAACTTTTAAAACAAAATTACAAACGTTTGCTCACCCCTTAAAACTAAACAAATAAAAAAAAAAATTTTCTGCCCATCTCTTAAAACTGCACAATATAAAATGCCCACCCCTTAAAACCAAAAATTTTCCTCGAGAAACTGTAAAAAATAAAAAAAATCCTTAAAACTAAAAAATTAAAAAAAAAACTTCTGACCATCTTTTAAAACTACAAAATATAAAATGCACATCCCTTAAAACTAAACATTTCATCAAAAAACTCCTAAAACAAAATTACAAACGTTTGCCCACTCCTTAAAACTAAAAAATTAAAAAAAAACTTCTGTCCATCCCTTAGAACTACATGATATAAACTGCCCACCCTTTAAAACTAAAAATTTTCATCGAGAAACTCTCAAAAAAATAAAAAAAATCCTTCAAACTAAAAAATTAAAAAAAAAAACTTCTGTCCACCCCTTAAAAGAAAACATTTCATCAAAAAACTCTTAAAAAAAAATTACAAACGTTTGCCCACTCCTTAAAACTAAAAAATTAAAAAAAACTTCTGTCCAGCCCTTAAAACTACATAATATAAAATGCCCACCCCTTAAAACTAAAAATTTTCATCGAGAAACTCTTAAAAATAAAAAAACACCCTTAACCTAAAAATTAAAAAATGCTTCTGCCCATCTTTTAAAACTACAAATATAAAATTCTCACCCCTTAAAACTAAACAATTACATCAAAAAACTCTTAAGACAAAATTACAAACGTTTGCTCACCCCTTAAAACTAAACAATTACATCAAAAAACTTTTAAAACAAAATAACAAACGTTTGCTCACCCCTTAAAACTAAACAAATAAAAAAAAAATTTTCTGCCCATCTCTTAAAACTGCACAATATAAAATGCCCACCCCTTAAAACCAAAAATTTTCCTCGAGAAACTGTAAAAAATAAAAAAAATCCGTAAAACTAAAAAATTAAAAAAAAAACTTCTGACCATCTTTTAAAACTACAAAATATAAAATGCCCATCCCTTAAAACTAAACATTTCATCAAAAAACTCCTAAAACAAAATTACAAACGTTTGCCCACTCCTTAAAACTAAAAAATTAAAAAAAAACTTCTGTCCATCCCTTAGAACTACATGATATAAACTGCCCACCCTTTAAAACTAAAAATTTTCATCGAGAAACTCTCAAAAAATAAAAAAAAATCCTTCAAACTAAAAAATTAAAAAAAAAACTTCTGTCCACCCCTTAAAAGAAAACATTTCATCAAAAAACTCTTAAAAAAAAATTACAAACGTTTGCCCACTCCTTAAAACTAAAAAATTAAAAAAAACTTCTGTCCAGCCCTTAAAACTACATAATATAAAATGCCCACCCCTTAAAACTAAAAATTTTCATCGAGAAACTCTTAAAAATAAAAAAAAAAACACCCTTAACCTAAAAATTAAAAAATGCTTCTGCCCATCTTTTAAAACTACAAATATTAAATTCTCACCCCTTAAAACTAAACAATTACATCAAAAAACTCTTAAGACAAAATTACAAACGTTTGCTCACCCCTTAAAACTAAACAATTACATCAAAAAACTTTTAAAACAAAATTACAAACGTTTGCTCACCCCTTAAAACTAAACAATTACATCAAAAAACGTTTAAAACAAAATTACAAACGTTTGCTCACCCCTTAAAACTAAACAAATAAAAAAAAAAATTTTCTGCCCATCTCTTAAAACTGCACAATATAAAATGCCCACCCCTTAAAACCAAAAATTTTCCTCGAGAAACTGTAAAAAATAAAAAAAATCCTTAAAACTAAAAAATTAAAAAAAAAACTTCTGATCATCTTTTAAAACTACAAAATATAAAATGCCCATCCCTTAAAACTAAACATTTCATCAAAAAACTCCTAAAACAAAATTACAAACGTTTGCCCACTCCTTAAAACTAAAAAATTAAAAAAAAACTTCTGTCCATCCCTTAGAACTACATGATATAAACTGCCCACCCTTTAAAACTAAAAATTTTCATCGAGAAACTCTCAAAAAATAAAAAAAAATCCTTCAAACTAAAAAATTAAAAAAAAAAATTATGTCCACCCCTTAAAAGAAAACATTTCATCAAAAAACTCTTAAAAAAAAATTACAAACGTTTGCCCACTCCCTAAAACTAAAAAATTAAAAAAAACTTCTGTCCAGCCCTTAAAACTACATAATATAAAATGCCCACCCCTTAAAACTAAAAATTTTCATCGAGAAACTTTTAAAAATAAAAAAACACCCTTAACCTAAAAATTAAAAAAAGCTTCTGCCCATCTTTTAAAACTACAAATATAAAATTCTCACCCCTTAAAACTAAACAATTAAAAAAAAAGTCTTCCCATCTCTTAAAACTACATAATATAAAATGTACACCCCTGAAAACTAAAAATTTTCATCGAGAAACTCTAAAAAATAAAAAAAAATCCTTAACCTAAAAATTAAAAAAAAAAACTTCTGCCCATATTTTAAAACTACAAATATAAAATTCTCACCCCTTAAAACTAAACAATTACATCAAAAAACTCTTAAAACAAAATTACAAACGTTTGCTCACCTCTTAAAACTAAACAATTACATCAAAAAACTCTTAAAACAAAATTACAAACGTTTGCTCACCCCTTAAAACTAAACAATTAAAGAAAAAAATTTTCTGCCCATCTCTTAAAACTGCACAATATAAAATGCCCACCCCTTAAAACTAAAAATTTTCATCGAGAAACTCTCAAAAAATAAAAAAAAATCCTTCAAACTAAAAAATTAAAAAAAAAACTTCTGTCCACCCCTTAAAAGAAAACATTTCATCAAAAAACTCCTAAAACAAAATTACAAACGTTTGCCCACTCCTTAAAACTAAAAAATTAAAAAAAAACTTCTGTCCATCCCTTAGAACTACATGATATAAACTGCCCACCCTTTAAAACTAAAAATTTTCATCGAGAAACTCTCAAAAAATAAAAAAAAATCCTTCAAACTAAAAAATTAAAAAAAAACTTCTCTCCACCCCTTAAAAGAAAACATTTCATCAAAAAACTCTTAAAAAAAAATTACAAACGTTTGCCCACTCCCTAAAACTAAAAAATTAAAAAAAACTTCTGTCCAGCCCTTAAAACTACATAATATAAAATGCCCACCCCTTAAAACTAAAAGTTTTCATCGAGAAACTTTTAAAAATAAAAAAACACCCTTAACCTAAAAATTAAAAAAAGCTTCTGCCCATCTTTTAAAAATACAAATATAAAATTCTCACCCTTTAAAACTAAACAATTAAAAAAAAAGTCTTCCCATCTCTTAAAACTACATAATATAAAATGTACACCCCTGAAAACTAAAAATTTTCATCGAGAAACTCTAAAAAATAAAAAAAAATCCTTAACCTAAAAATTAAAAAAAAAAACTTCTGCCCATATTTTAAAACTACAAATATAAAATTCTCACCCCTTAAAACTAAACAATTACATCAAAAAACTCTTAAAACAAAATTACAAACGTTTGCTCACCTCTTAAAACTAAACAATTACATCAAAAAACTCTTAAAACAAAATTACAAACGTTTGCTCACCCCTTAAAACTAAACAATTCAAAAAAAAAATTTTCTGCCCATCTCTTAAAACTGCACAATATAAAATGCCCACCCCTTAAAACTAAAAATTTTCATCGAGAAACTCTCAAAAAATAAAAAAAAATCCTTCAAGCTAAAAAATTTAAAAAAAAAACTTCTGTCCACCCCTTAAAAGAAAACATTTCATCAAAAAAGTCTTAAAACAAAATAACAAACGTTTGCCCACTCCTTAAAACTAAAATATTAAAAAAAAACTTCTGCCCATCTCTTAAAACTACAAATATAAAATTCTCACCCCTTAAAACTAAACAATTACATATCTGCCCATATCTTAGAACTACAAATATGAAATTCTTACCCCTTAAAACTAAACAATTACATCAAGAAACTCTTAAAACAAAATTACAAACGTTTGCTCACCCCTTTAAACTAAAAACTTTCCTCGAGAAGCTCTTTAAAATTAAAAAAACACCTTAAAACTAAAAAATTAAAACAAACTTTTGCCTATCTCTTAGAACTACACAATATAAAATGCCCACCCCTTAAAACTAAAAATTTCCCTCGAGAAACTCTTAAAAATATAAGAAACACCTTTTAACTAAAAAATAAAAAACAACTGTTGCCTATCTCTTAGAACTACAAAATATAAAATGCCCACCCCTTAAAACTAAACATTTCATCAAAAAACTCTTAAAACAAAATTACAAACGTTTGCTCACCCCTTAAAACTAAACAATTAAAAAAAAAGTAGCCCCATCTCTTAAAACTACATAATATAAAATGTCCACCCCTGAAAACTAAAAATTTTCCTCGAGAAACTTTTTAAAATTAAAAAACACCTTAAAACTAAAAAATTAAAACAAACTTTTGCCTATCTCTTAGAACTACAAAATATAAAATGCCCACCCCTTAAAACTAAAAATTTCCCTCGAGAAACTCTTAAAAATAAAAAAAACACCTTTTAACTAAAAAATAAAAAAAAACTGTTGCCTATCTCTTAGAACTACAAAATATAAAATGCCCACCCCTTAAAACTAAACATTTCATCAAAAAACTCTTAAAACAAAATTACAAACGTTTGCTTACCCCTTAAAACTAAACAATTAAAAAAAAAAGTTCTGCCCATCTCTTAAAACTACATAATATAAAATGCTCACCCCTTAAAACCAAAAAATTTTCCTCGAGAAACTCTTCAAAATAAAAAAAAACACCTTAAAACTAAAAAATTAAAAAAAAAACTTCTGACCATCTCTTAAAACTACAAAATATAAAATGAGAAACTCTAACAAATAAAAAAAAACCCTTAAAACTAAAAAATTAAAAAAAAAACTTCTTCCCATCTCTTAAAACTATAAAATATAAAATGCCCACCCCTTAAAACCAAACATTACATCAAAAAACTCTTAAAAATAAGAAAACACCTTCAAACTAAAAAATAAAAAAAACTTGCCTATCTCTTAAAACTACAAAATATAAAATGCCCACCCCTTAAAACTAAACATTCCATCAAAAAACTCTTAAAACAAAATTACAAACGTTTGCTCACCTTTTAAAACTAAACAATTAAATCAAAAAACTCTTAAAACAAAATTACAAACGTTTGCTCACCCCTTAAAACTAAACAATTAAAAAAAATTTTCTGCCCATATCTTAAAACTACATAATATAAAATGCCCACCCCTTAAAACTAAAAATTTTCATCGAGAAACTCTCAAAAATTAAAAAAAAATCCTTCAAACTAAAAAATTAAAAAAAAAACTTCTGTACACCCCTTAAAAGAAAACATTTCATCAAAAAACTCCTAAAACAAAATTACAAACGTTTGCCCACTCCTTAAAACTAAAAAATTAAAAAAAAACTTCTGTCCATCCCTTAGAACTACATGATATAAACTGCCCACCCTTTAAAACTAAAAATTTTCATCGAGAAACTCTCAAAAAATAAAAAAAAATCCTTCAAACTAAAAAATTAAAAAAAAAATTCTGTCCACCCCTTAAAAGAAAACATTTCATCAAAAAACTCTTAAAAAAAAATTACAAACGTTTGCCCACTCCCTAAAACTAAAAAATTAAAAAAAACTTCTGTCCAGCCCTTAAAACTACATAATATAAAATGACCACCCCTTAAAACTAAAAATTTTCATCGAGAAACTTTTAAAAATAAAAAAACACCCTTAACCTAAAAATTAAAAAAAGCTTCTGCCCATCTTTTAAAACTACAAATATAAAATTCTCACCCCTTAAAACTAAACAATTAAAAAAAAAGTCTTCCCATCTCTTAAAACTACATAATATAAAATGTACACCCCTGAAAACTAAAAATTTTCATCGAGAAACTCTAAAAAATAAAAAAAAATCCTTAACCTAAAAATTAAAAAAAAAACTTCTGCCCATATTTTAAAACTACAAATATAAAATTCTCACCCCTTAAAACTAAACAATTACATCAAAAAACTCTTAAAACAAAATTACAAACGTTTGCTCACCTCTTAAAACTAAACAATTACATCAAAAAACTCTTAAAACAAAATTACAAACGTTTGCTCACCCCTTAAAACTAAACAATTAAAAAAAAAAATTTTCTGCCCATCTCTTAAAACTGCACAATATAAAATGCCCACCCCTTAAAACTAAAAATTTTCATCGAGAAACTCTCAAAAAATAAAAAAAAATCCTTCAAACTAAAAAATTAAAAAAAAAACTTCTGTCCACCCCTTAAAAGAAAACATTTCATCAAAAAACTCCTAAAACAAAATTACAAACGTTTGCCCACTCCTTAAAACTAAAAAATTAAAAAAAAACTTCTGTCCATCCCTTAGAACTACATGATATAAACTGCCCACCCTTTAAAACTAAAAATTTTCATCGAGAAACTCTCAAAAAATAAAAAAAAATCCTTCAAACTAAAAAATTAAAAAAAAAATTCTGTCCACCCCTTAAAAGAAAACATTTCATCAAAAAACTCTTAAAAAAAAATTACAAACGTTTGCCCACTCCCTAAAACTAAAAAATTAAAAAAAACTTCTGTCCAGCCCTTAAAACTACATAATATAAAATGCCCACCCCTTAAAACTAAAAATTTTCATCGAGAAACTTTTAAAAATAAAAAAACACCCTTAACCTAAAAATTAAAAAAAGCTTCTGCCCATCTTTTAAAAATACAAATATAAAATTCTCACCCTTTAAAACTAAACAATTAAAAAAAAAGTCTTCCCATCTCTTAAAACTACATAATATAAAATGTACACCCCTGAAAACTAAAAATTTTCATCGAGAAACTCTAAAAAATAAAAAAAAATCCTTAACCTAAAAATTAAAAAAAAAAACTTCTGCCCATATTTTAAAACTACAAATATAAAATTCTCACCCCTTAAAACTAAACAATTACATCAAAAAACTCTTAAAACAAAATTACAAACGTTTGCTCACCTCTTAAAACTAAACAATTACATCAAAAAACTCTTAAAACAAAATTACAAACGTTTGCTCACCCCTTAAAACTAAACAATTCAAAAAAAAAATTTTCTGCCCATCTCTTAAAACTGCACAATATAAAATGCCCACCCCTTAAAACTAAAAATTTTCATCGAGAAACTCTCAAAAAATAAAAAAAAATCCTTCAAGCTAAAAAATTAAAAAAAAAACTTCTGTCCACCCCTTAAAAGAAAACATTTCATCAAAAAACTCTTAAAACAAAATAACAAACGTTTGCCCACTCCTTAAAACTAAAATATTAAAAAAAAACTTCTGCCCATCTCTTAAAACTACAAATATAAAATTCTCACCCCTTAAAACTAAACAATTACATATCTGCCCATATCTTAGAACTACAAATATGAAATTCTTACCCCTTAAAACTAAACAATTACATCAAGAAACTCTTAAAACAAAATTACAAACGTTTGCTCACCCCTTTAAACTAAAAACTTTCCTCGAGAAGCTCTTTAAAATTAAAAAAACACCTTAAAACTAAAAAATTAAAACAAACTTTTGCCTATCTCTTAGAACTACACAATATAAAATGCCCACCCCTTAAAACTAAAAATTTCCCTCGAGAAACTCTTAAAAATATAAGAAACACCTTTTAACTAAAAAATAAAAAACAACTGTTGCCTATCTCTTAGAACTACAAAATATAAAATGCCCACCCCTTAAAACTAAACATTTCATCAAAAAACTCTTAAAACAAAATTACAAACGTTTGCTCACCCCTTAAAACTAAACAATTAAAAAAAAAGTAGTCCCATCTCTTAAAACTACATAATATAAAATGTCCACCCCTGAAAACTAAAAATTTTCCTCGAGGAACTTTTTAAAATTAAAAAACACATTAAAACTAAAAAATTAAAACAAACTTTTGCCTATCTCTTAGAACTACAAAATATAAAATGCCCACCCCTTAAAACTAAAAATTTCCCTCGAGAAACTCTTAAAAATAAAAAAACACCTTTTAACTAAAAAATAAAAAAAAACTGTTGCCTATCTCTTAGAACTACAAAATATAAAATGCCCACCCCTTAAAACTAAACATTTCATCAAAAAACTCTTAAAACAAAATTACAAACGTTTGCTTACCCCTTAAAACTAAACAATTAAAAAAAAAAGTTCTGCCCATCTCTTAAAACTACATAATATAAAATGCTCACCCCTTAAAACCAAAAAATTTTCCTCGAGAAACTCTTCAAAATAAAAAAAAACACCTTAAAACTAAAAAATTTAAAAAAAACTTCTGACCATCTCTTAAAACTACAAAATATAAAATGAGAAACTCTAACAAATAAAAAAAAACCCTTAAAACTAAAAAATTAAAAAAAAACTTCTTCCCATCTCTTAAAACTATAAAATATAAAATGCCCACCCCTTAAAACCAAACATTACATCAAAAAACTCTTAAAAATAAGAAAACACCTTCAAACTAAAAAATAAAAAAAACTTGCCTATCTCTTAAAACTACAAAATATAAAATGCCCACCCCTTAAAACTAAACATTCCATCAAAAAACTCTTAAAACAAAATTACAAATGTTTGCTCACCTCTTAAAACTAAACAATTAAATCAAAAAACTCTTAAAACAAAATTACAAACGTTTGCTCACCCCTTAAAACTAAACAATTAAAAAAAATTTTCTGCCCATATCTTAAAACTACATAATATAGAATGCCCACCCCTTACAACTAAACATTTTCATCGAGAAACTCTAAAAAATAAAAAAAACCTAAAAAATTAAAAAAAAACTTCTGCCAATCTCTTAAAACTACAAATATAAAATTCTCACCCCTTAAAACTAAACAATTACATCAAAAAACTCTTAAAACAAAATTACAAACGTTTGCCCACTCCCACTTACAAAAAAAGTTTTCTGCCCATCTCTTAAAACTACATAATATAAAATGCCCACCAATTAAAACCAAAAATTTTTCTCGATAAACTCTTAAAAATAAAAAAAAAACCCTAAAACTAAAAAATTAAAAAAAAAAACTTCTGACCATCTCTTAAAACTACATAATATAAAATGCCCACCCCTTAAAACCAAACATTTCATCAAAAAACTCTTTAAACAAAATAACAAACGTTTGCCCACTCCTTAAAACTAAAATATTAAAAAAAAACTTCTGCCCATCTCTTAAAACTACAACTATAAAAATCTCACCCCTTAAACAATTACATCAAAAAAATCTTAAAACAAAATTACAAACGTTTGCTCACCCCTTAAAACTAAACAATTACATCAAAAAACTCTTAAAACACAATTACAAACGTTTGCTCACCCCTTAAAACTAAACAATTAAAAAAAATTTTCTGCCCATCTCTTAAAACTACATAATATAAAATGCCCACCCCTTAAAACCAAAAAATTTTCCTCGAGAAACTTTTAAAAATAAAAAAACACCTTAAAATTAAAAAATTAAAATAAAAAACTTCTGACAATCTCTTAAAAATACAAAATATAAAATGAGAAACTCTAACAATTAAAAAAAAAACCCTTAAAACTAAAAAATTAAAAAAAAACTTCTTCCCATCTCTTAAAACTATAAAATATAAAATGCCCACCCCTTAAAACCAAACATTACATCAAAAAACTCTTAAAAATAAGAAAACACCTTTAAACTAAAAAATAAAAAACAAACTTGTGCCCATCTCTTAAAACTACGTAATATAAAATTCCCACCCCTTAAAACTAAACATTTTCGTTGAGAAACTCTAAAAAATAAAAAAAACCTAAAAAATTAAAAAAAAAAACTTCTGCCCATCTCTTAAAACGACAAATATAAAATTCTCACCCCTTAAAACTAAACAATTACATCAAAAAACTCTTAAAACAAAATTACAAACGTTTGCCCACTCCCACGTACAAAAAAAGTTTTCTGCCCATCTCTTAAAACTACATAATATAAAATGCCCACCCTTTAAAACCAAAAATTTTCCTCGAAAAACTCTTAAAAATAAAAAAAACCTTAAAACTAAAAAATTAAAAAAAAAAACTTCTGACCATCTCTTAAAACTACATAATATAAAATGCCCACCCCTTAAAACCAAACATTTCATCAAAAAACTCTTAAAACAAAATAACAAACGTTTGCCCACTCCTTAAAACTAAAATATTAAAAAAAAACTTCTGCCCATCTCTTAAAACTACAAATATAAAATTCTCACCCCTTAAAACTAAACAATTACATAAAAAAAATCTTAAAACAAAATTACAAACGTTTGCTCACCCCTTAAAAACTAAACAATTACATCAAAAAAACTCTTAAAACACAATTACAAACGTTTGCTCACCCCTTAAAACTAAACAATTAAAAAAAATTTTCTACTCATCTCTTTAAACAACATAATATAAAATGCCCACCCCTTAAAACCAAAAAATTTTTCTCGATAAGCTCTTAAAAATAAAAAAAACACCTTAAAACTAACAAATTAAAAAAAAACTTCTGCCCATCTCTTAAAACTATAAAATATAAAATGTCCACTACTTAAAACAAAACATTTCATCAAAAAGCTCTTAAAACAAAATTACAAACGTTTGCCCACTAATTACAACTAAAAAATTAAAAAAAAAATTCTGTCCATCCCTTAAAACTACATAATATAAAATGCCCACCCCTTAAAACTAAACATTTCATCAAAAAACTCTTAAAACAAAATTACAAACGTTTGCCCACTCCTTAAAACTAAAAAATTAAAAAAAAACTTTTGCCTATCTCTTAGAACTACAAAATATAAAATGCCCACCCCTTAAAACCAAACATTTCATCAAAAAACTCCTAAATCAAAATTACAAACGTTTGCCCACTCCTTAGAATAAAAAAATTAAAAAAAAACTTGTCGATCCCTTAAAACTACATAATATAAACTGCCCACCCCTTAAAACAAAAAATTTTCATCGAGTGTTCGCGCCGAAAGGGCGCTTATTTTCTAGAGGCAGTGTAATTCCATTTACAGCCTCAAAGTGTCCCGTACACTCTCTCTCTCCCTCTTTCTTCGGGTTCCAAGACAGAGCTTCCAATCCGCTCTCCCAGCTAGGTTTAAATTTAATGTATGCTAGTTCTAATTTACCTACATCCTAATAAAGATCGATGACGCTTGTCGGGTAACACCCCGAAAAGTTATTCCGAGTTTTTATTCCGAGTGATTTTCAGATAAAGCCCTCCAGAACATGGTCCTTCGAGCGGGATAACTCATTCTCCAGCAGCTCCGGTGGCTTAAAAATCGCTCAGATAAGTTTTATTTATAAAATTGCCGCCGGTCATACAAAGAGGTTATAGCGAAATTCAGTTTGCCAAACTTCTCTGTATGATTGTCTAAATCCAAGTCCGATTGATCCGACACTCCGGCAGCTTCCAAATCCACATCCATTAATTTCCGACTTCCTAAAGCTGATGTATAAATAAATGCCAAAAGCCACAGTTAAACATTTAACTCCGAATAGTTCGTCTTCTCTTTCGTTAACTGTGTTCCGCTTGCATTTATTTACACTTACATATGCCCAATACAGTCCACTTCAGATATCTGTACATTTCCCGCAAAACATATTTAACAAATTTATGTAAATATATACACACATATGTACAGACACCCATATTCAACATAAATTACCAAAATTAATACAAACACTAATATACCGCCACGGATTCCTAAATAATAAAAAAAAAACAACATTTATCCATTAACTTAATAAATAAAATTTCCGAATTAATCTCGAAACAATTTCTGTGAGTTCCGAAATTCGAAGTGTAAACACGCACAATAAAGGCAAATGCCACAGTGAAATTTCTTCGAGTAGTTCTTACTTAGTTCCTTTTCGTTCACTGTGTTCCAGCGCTTGCATTTATTTTCACTTTTATACTCACATAATCGATACAGTCCACTCCACAAATCTACTGCCGCTTTCGAAACTTAAAAAGACATACCCTTATATTTACTTCAATTATTCAAATATAAATAAGTGGCACACAAACATACATCCAAGAAATAAGAACTATAAATTAAGAAACTACGTGTTATTAATTATTACAGTCAACAGTTCCTATATAAAGAAATACATTTCCACATAAATACAAAACGACAAACATCATTGCATACATACATTATATACATACAAACATAATTACATACTTATTAACTCGTCTTTGCTCTATTCTGCGCTGAGTTACATCCATATATATTAATTAACAAGCTAATCGTCGGCAAGTCGACGCTCTGGTCTTTGGCAAATTTCCGCCTCTTGTTATCTCCGCTATTCTGCATTGACTCCGAAAACAGTACCGCGACAATTTCAGCAGCGGTCAACGAAATAAGTCCGGAAACGTCAAATAATTGTTGAATTATTTTTTATAAGATTCCAACTAACTAATTCCGTTGAAAACCTCCATGCGCTTCCATTTCCGTATTAGTGTGACCGTATATGTTTTCATACTGAGATGATTTATTAAGCTATTTCCAACGCTTCCGCATGCATCTAATAAAATTGACAAATTCAAAAAAAATATATTCAGAGAATTTGTTCTGTTTCCGATTCCTAAATTCCTAAATTCCAAATCCAGTTTCGATATTTATAAATAATTAGAAACTATCTATATATAAATAATCCAGATTTACGAAAAAAAATAATAAAATATATATACATATATATTTAGAATGGCTCCATCAGCTTTAAACAAATTTAGTTTGACTTCTGACCGTTTGAGTCGCTTCGAATCCAAATTCTGCAATCCAGCAGAGCCCATCCAATCTCAGTTTACGTGCAAAATTCATCTCGATCAAGTCCGAGCCCTATGGGCTAAGGTCGAGAAAGAGTAAGATGCTTGTTCTGAACTAATTTCAAGTTATTTAAAGGGCGCGGCGGACACCTTGCCGACTCTGAGGGCAAGATATGAGGATGCCTATTTTACGTATGAAAGGTGTTCCGCCTTATGGAACAGATCGACACGATCTCTATTAAACCCGGTCCGCCCCAAAATTCCTCTCCGTCTGGCTGTCGGCTTCCTCCGTGCGATACGGAAGTTTTCTCAGCCGATTATCTTCGCTGGCCGACTTTCCGAGACCTTTTCACAGCGGTATACATTGACAATCCTGTGCTAACCGCTGTAGAAAAGTTTTTCTATCTAAATGCCAAGACAAGTGGTGAAGCTCATTCCATAGTTTCCAATTCACCACTCACCAACGATGGTTTCCGCTCAGCCTGACAAGGACTAACTGAGCGTTTCGAAAATAAACGATCGCTGGTGAACAGCCAACTGGGAAAATTATTGAACATGCAATCCGCCGTACAAGAATCTTCTGCAGCCTTAAAAGAGTTGCGAGAAACTATCCGCAATTGCCTTACGGCCCTTAAACTGTCCGGCCTTACTACTGAGAACTGGGATTGTCTCCTAGTTTATTTGTGTTCTACAAAACTCCCAAAGTTGACACTAGCATTATGGAAGCCGAAATTCCAACGTGGCAAGATCTGGATTCCTTTCTGACGGAGCGCCATAGAACTCTAGAATCTATAGATTCAATTCAAACTCCTTCGTTCAGCTCCCGTCCATCCAAACCGACACCCTTCAACGTGTCGCCCTGAATGCTAAAATCCTTTAGTACCAAGATTGTTCCAATATCGAAAATATGCGATTTGTGTTCAAAACCATCCACTGCGGTTATGCCCACGCTTCCTACAGATGACGATAAACGATCGTACATCTTATATCCAAAGAAAACAGTTGTGCTTAAATTGCTTTGCAAGTGGTCATCAACTTCACGATAGCACAAGCGCCCACAACTGTTTTACGTGCCACGGTCGGCATCACACTTTGCTGCATCCAAGCAATTCCGGTAGTGTCCCGAATCCTTCCAAAGCTTCAAGGCCAGAATCCGCGCCGATCCAAAGGATTTCCTCGTTCTCCACACGAGTTACGACTCACCCCGAGTCCTTCAATTACTGGGTTCCATACGAGGACATCAAAAGCAGACGTTCCCGAGGTATTTTATCCTACCCATGCCGAGTCTGCCAAGGAAACCATCCTCTTCGGAAATGCCACCGTTTTCTTAGGCTTAGTGCTGAGAAACGGCTCCAGGCAGTCATCGAGAAGAAATACTGCGTCAACTGTCTGGCCCACCACCATTCCGCAGGATCTTGCCGCAGTAGCGGCCGATGCCAGTCGTGTGGACAGGATCATCACACTCTTCTACATGTCGACGAACGCTCAGCGTATCCAACGCTTTCCCGAGCTAAGCCCTCCAAATATTTTTGCTGCGTTTCCTTGCAAGGGGGGGGAGAATGTTCGCGCCAAAAGGGCGCTTATTTTCGAGAGGCAGTGTAATTCCATTTACAGCCTCAAAGTGTCCCGTACACTCTCTCTCTCCCTCTTTCTTCGGGCTTCCAAGACAGAGCTTCCAATCCGCTCTCCCAGCTAGGTTTAAATTTAATGTATGCTAGTTCTAATTTACCTACATCCTAATAAAGATCGATGACGCTCGTCGCGTAACACCCCGAAAAGTTATTCCGAGTTTTTATTCCGAGTGATTTTCAGATAAAGCCCTCCAGAACATGGTCCTTCGAGCCGGATAACTCATTCTCCAGCAGCTCCGGTGGCTTAAAAATCGCTCAGATAAGTTTTATTTATAATATTGCTGCCGGTCATACAAAGAGGTTATAGCGAAATTCAGTTTGCCAAACTTCTCTGTATGATTGTCTAAATCCAAGTCCGATTGATCCGACACTCCGGCAGCTTCCAAATCCACATCCAATTAATTTCCGACTTCCTAAAGTTAATGTATAAATAAATGCCAAAAGCCACAGTTAAACATTTAACTCCGAATAGTTCGTGCTCCCTTTCGTTAACTGTGTTCCGCTTGCATTTATTTACACTTACATATGCCCAATACAGTCCACTTCAGATATCTGTACATTTCCCGCAAAACATATTTAACAAATTTATGTAAATATATACACACATATGTACAGACACCCATATTCAACATAAATTACCAAAATTTATACAAACACAAATATACCACCACGGGTTCCTAAGTATTAAAAAAAAAAAAAAAACAAAATGTATCCATCAACTAAATAAATAAAATTTCCGAATTAATCTCGAAACAGTTTTTGTGAGTTCCGAAATTCAAAGTGCGTGTTTAAATAAAGGCAAATGTCACAGTGAAATTTCTTCGAGTTCTTACCTAAGTCACTTTTTGTTCACTGTGTTCCAGCGCTTGCATTTATTTTCACTTTTATACTCACATAATCGATACAGTCCACTCCACTGATCTACTGCCGCTTTCGAAACTTAAAAATACATACCCTTATATTTACTTAAAATATTTAAATATAAATAATTGGCACACAAACATACATCCAAGAAATAAGAACTATAAATTAAGAAACTACGAGTTATTAATTATTACAGTCAACAATTCCTATATAAAGAAATACATTTCCACATAAATACAAAACGACAAACATCATTACATACACACGTTATATCCATACAAACATAATTACATATTTAATAACTCGTCTTTGCTCTATTCTGCGCTGAGTTACATCCATATATACATATTATTACATATATATATTAACAAGCTAATCGTCGGCAAGTCGACGCTCTGGTCTTTTGCAAATTTTCCGCCTCTTGTTATCTCCGTCATTCTGCATTGACTCCGAAAACAGTACCGTGATTATACAGCAGCGGTCAACGAAATAAGTCCGGAAAGGTAAAATAATTGTTGAATTATTTTTTATACTATTCTAACTAACTAATTCCGTTGAAAACCTCCATGCGCTTCCATTTCCGCTTTAGTGTGACCGTATATGTTTTCATACTGAGATGATTTATTAAGCTATTTCCAACGCTTCCGCAGGCATCCAATAAAATTGACAAATTAAAATTCAAAAAAATATATTTAGAGAATTTGTTCTGTTTCGATTGGTTCCTAAATTCCAAATCCATATTGACATTTATAAATCATTAGAAACTATCCATATATAAATAATCCAAAAAAATAATAAAATATATATACATATATATTCGAAGCACGGCTCGATCCGCTTTAGACAAATTTAGTTTGACTTCTGACCGTTTGAGTCGCTTCGAATCCAAATTCTGCAATCCAGCAGAGCCCATCCAATCTCAGTAAACGTGCAAAATTCATCTCGATCAAGTCCGAGCCCTATGGGCTAAGGTCGAGAAAGAGTACGATGCTTGTTCTGAAATAATTTCAAGTGATTTAAATGGCGCGGCGGACACCTTGCCGACTCTGAGGGCAAGATATGAGGATGCCTATTTTACGTATGAAAGGTGTTCCGCCCAGCTTATGGAACAGATCGACAAGATCTCTATTAAACCCGTAAACTCGCCCCCTGAACCCCTCTCTGTCTGGCTGTCGGCTTCCTCCGTGCGATACGGAAGTTTTCTCAGGCGATTATCTTCGCTGGCCGACTTTCCGAGACCTTTTCACAGCGGTATACATTGACAATCCCACGCTGACCCCTGTAGAAAAGTTGTTCTATCTAAATGCCAAGACAAGTGGTGAAGCTCATTCCATAGTTTCCAATTCACCACTCACCAACGATGGTTTCCGCTCAGCCTGGCAAGGACTAACTGAGCGTTTCGAAAATAAACGATCGCTGGTGAACAGCCAATTGGGAAAATTATTGAACATGCAATCCGCCGTACAAGAATCTTCTGCAGCCTTAAAAGAGTTGCAAGAAACTATCCGCAATTGCCTTACGGCCCTTAAACTGTCCGGCCTTTCTACTGAGAACTGGGATTGTCTCCTAGTTTACTTGTGTTCTACAAAACTCCCAAAGTTGACACTCGCATTATGGGAGCAATCCATCCCGGATAAAACCGAAATTCCAACGTGGCAAGATCTAGATTCCTTTCTGACGGAGCGCCATAGAACTCTAGAATCTATAGATTCAATTCAACCTCCTACGTTCAGCTCCCGTCCATCCAAACCGACACCCTTCAACGTGTCGCCCCGAATGCTAAAATCCTTTAGTACCAAGATTGTTCCAATATCGAAAATATGCGATTTGTGTTCAAAAGAGAACCATCCACTGCGGTTATGCCCACGCTTCCTACAGATGACGATAAACGATCGTGCATCTTATCTCCAACGAAAACAGTTGTGCTCAAATTGCTTTGCAAGTGGTCATCAACTTCACGATTGCACAAGCGCCCACAACTGTTTTACGTGCCACGGTCGGCATCACACTTTGCTGCATCCAAGCAATTCCGGTAGTGTCCCGATTCCTTCCAAAGCTTCAAGGCCAGAATCCGCGCCGATCCAAAGGATTTCCTCGTTCTCCACACGAGTTACGACTCGCCCCGAGTCCTTCAATTACTGGGTTCCATACCGAGGACATCAAAAGCAGACGTTCCCGAGGTATTTTATCCTACCCATGCCGAGTCTGCCAAGGAAACCATCCTCTTCGGAAATGCCACCGTTTTCTTCAGGCTTCGTGCTGAGAAACGGCTCCAGGCAGTCATCGAGAAGGAATACTGCGTCAACTGTCTGGCCCACCACCATTCCGCAGGATCTTGCCGCAGTAGCGGCCGATGCCGTCGTGTGGACAGGATCACCACACTCTTCTACATGTCGACGAACGCTCAGCGTATCCAACGCTTTCCCGAGCTAAGCCCTCCAAATATTTTTGCTGCGTATCCTCGCAAGGGGGGGGGAGAAATGTTCGCGCCAAAAGGGCGCTTATTTTCGAGAGGCAGTGTAATTCAACTTACAGCCTCAAAGTGTCCCGTACACTCTCTCTCTCCCTCTTTCTTCGGGCTTCCAAGACAGAGCTTCCAATCCGCTCTCCCAGCTAGGTTTAAATTTAATGTATGCTAGTTCTAATTTACCTACATCCTAATAAAGATCGATGATGCTCGTCGCGTAACACCCCGAAAAGTTCTTCCGAGTTTTTATTCCGAGTGATTTTC
>JAWNOA010000106.1:0-20994 GCA_035046345.1 Drosophila birchii | reverse complement strand
TTATACCCTGTACCAAAGGTACACAGGTATTATAGTTTTGTGCGAGTGCGATTTTCTGTAACAGGCAGAAGGAGGCGTGGCAGACCCCCAAAAGTTACCTAAATATTGATCAGGGCCACTAAAGGAGTCGATATAGCCATGTCCGTCTGTCCGTCCGCCCGTCCGTCTGTCTGTCTGTCTGTCTGTCTGTCTGTCTGTATGAACGCCTAGATCTCAGAGACTATAAGAGCTAGAGACACGAAACTTGGGATTTAGACTTCTTATATCTGCACGCAGATCAAGTTTGTTTTAAATTTTTGCTGATCCCCTTTTTGGTGGAGCTATTTGAAAATAACCATATATCTCCCAAATTTATAAAGCTATGTAAACCATATTCAAAACCTTGATGTATTTTATGAAAATACAAAGATTGCCCAAATTTCATTGTGATCGTGCAATAAATAGCAGTGATATAGGCTTTTTACTTTGTGCACATTATGTGTACAAGAGGCAGCCCAGGCAGAGGGCTCCAAATAAATCAAAACGTTCATTATACATGTTCACATTATTATGAAATTAAGAATATCAATTTCAAATTGGTTCGTGGTGCAGCTGTCTAAGCTGCAGTCTACCCGAAAGAGTTTTTCTTAACATGGATAAATTGACACGGGTACACGGGTTCGAATACCGTCTGCGAAGTAAATTTTTTATATGTATATGTATATATATATATTTTTTTTATTTTTTCTCTGTAAATCAAAATAATTACAGTATTTAATAATAAGAAATACAAAAATTCAAATTTTTTAAAATTAAAAATATATTCTTATGCCATGCGCAGCAGGAATCGAACCCAGATCATTTGCTTACACGCAAAACACGTGCAGCTTTACCCACTGAGCTATCGAATATGCTTGTAAAATTAACGACATTTGCATTATATGTAAATTTTTCTCCGTTTTTAATTTTTTATTCTCCTTCTTTTATATAATTTTGGAAATCGCGTTGTAATGGTACAGGGTATTCTACTGTCGGGACACCCGACTGTATGTCTATCTTGTTTTGTATATGATCGATGTGAAACACAATATTCTTTTCTTTGTGTCGCTATTAAAGTAATTAAAATTAAATTTTGATTCATTTTTAAAAATAATTAGATTACATAAAGTTTAAATTTTCAAAAGCGTATTGCGACGATAAAACGAAACCAAAACCTAACAATGCACCGACAATTAAACTGGCAATCATACGGAACACTACAACGGCTTCAGCTGAAGGCTGAAGGCAAAACAATGACCTGTTTAGAACATTATAAAATATACTTCCTTAATGCTAACAAAGACCATTAGAACTAAACGTAAGTCTTGGAGCTAGGTGAACCATTAATTACTAATTAGACCACTTTGAAATTGATTAACACAACTTTGAGTGGCGTATGCTAAGGTTTAAAACAAAAGTAAAGATCCTAACTTCTTCTCGTATGGGGGGTGGATGTAGGGGAGGTAGAGAAGGACCGCTTGAGATTACTAATTGCAAACATCATGCAGGCTTTTAATTTATTGGAACAATCTCAGAATCTTTTCATTATACCCTTGCAGGGTATTATAATTTCAGTCAACGCAGTGAAGAAGGCATCTCCGACCCTATAAAGTATATATATTCTTGATCAGGATCAACAGCCGAGTCGATCAAGCCATATCCGTCTGTCCGTCTGTCCGTCCGTCTGTCCGTCTGTTTGTCTGTCCGATTATACGCGAACTAGTCCCTCAGTTTTGAAGCTATCTGAATGAAACTTTGCAGTTAGTCTTCTATATACTCTCACTCCTACATATGTCGGAACGGGCCGGATCGGCCAACTATATCCTCTAGCTGCCATAGGAACAATCAGAAAAATAAAAAAAAAACCATAACTTTGCCGTTTTTCAAACCATTTTCATCAAATTTGAGATTTGGCAACTAATTATTATTCCAGATTTTCGGTTTTAATTATTTGTTTAAATTCTGCAAGGGTATACAAACTTCGGTGAGCCGAAGTTAGCTTCCTTTCTTGTTTTTAAATATTTTATAAAAAAAGCCCAAAAAATGGCTAAAAAAATAGCACCAAAACCAAATTGTATAGCAAAAACCGCATATTTCGCCGAAAAGCCTTAATACAAAGCACGTGTCAATAAGATTTGTCTATAATTACAATATTGAGATCATAAAATGTTTGGCAATTCTATTGAAATGGGACGTGGAAAGCACTGCACTGAGGAAAAGCGTGGTATCATCCAAAAGCTGATAAAGGAGGGAAAATCGTACAGGGAAGTTGGTCGATTGGTCGGATGTTCAAATAAAATGATTAAGAACGCTCTAAATTTTAAATAAAAACCGGAAACACGAGGACGAATGCGATCTATGACCCCCCTTCATGTCCATCGATTTATTCCCAGAGCAAGAAGGATCCTTTCAAATCAGCTACTGAGCTTAAAAAGGAGATTAAAATAAATGCAGCGGATCAAACTGTGCGTACATACAGTGGCTTAAATCACCTTAAAAACGGAAAAACTCAGCGAAATATTGCTGAAATGGTAAATCTTAGCCCAAGTACTGTCTAATACATTATCCAACGCTTTGTTCGGGAGAATCGGGTGGCAGATAAGGGCCGAAATGCTCCAAACAAAACTTTTACTGAGTTAAAGGAACGGCAAATTATCCGGAAAATCAAAGTAAATCCGAAGATTTCTGCCCCTAAACTTACGGAAGATGTCGAACGTGAAATGGACAAAAAGTATTCTGTGGAAATCGTCCGCCGTGTATTGCGGGAACACAACTTTAATGGCCGAGTAGCCCGGAAAAAGCCATTCATAAGCCAGAAGAACCAAAAGAGCAGGCTTAAGTTTGCCAAGGACCATGTAAATCGTGAGAACTCGTTTTGGAATGAAGTTATATTCGCTGACGAGTCGAAGTTCAACATTTTTGGGTCGGACGGAATGCAGTATGTTTGGCGTCAACCGAATACCGAGCTGAACAACAAGAACCTTAAGCCTACAGTCAAGCACGGTGGCGGTAGTTTTATGGTTTGGGACTGCATGGCTGCATCCAGAGTAGGAAACCTGGTTTTTATCGAAGGAAATATGGACAAACATATGTACCTTAACATTTTAAAAGATAATTTGGAAAACAGCGCCATGAAATTGGGATTAGAAGATAATTTCCGATTTTACCAGGACAACGATCCAAAACACAAATCGGCTATTGTGCAGACCTGGATGATTTGGAATTGCCCTTACGTTTGTAGTGACCAGCTAAGCTTACACTTACAGAAACCTTTCGACCTCACCTCGCATTTAA
Organism: Drosophila birchii; assembly: GCA_035046345.1. Classification (NCBI taxonomy): domain Eukaryota; kingdom Metazoa; phylum Arthropoda; class Insecta; order Diptera; family Drosophilidae; genus Drosophila; species Drosophila birchii. Next base: position 17,682 of record JAWNOA010000106.1, on the reverse strand, counting down.
AATTATAGGAGCTTTATCAATAGCGAAAATAGCTAGAGAATGGCTAAGCCCAATCACAATCGACGAAGATCGAACGATTGAACAGTTAGTCGAAGGAAAGCTCAGAACCACGGGTTCTTGCAGTCAGTTTCCCAAAACCTAGATCATTCTTTTCTAAAACCCTGTGGCCGACGTTTATATGTTTCGGCGCTACCAAATTTAAATTAAAATTATTTAAACCAAGTACACGCGGCATTGATTAATTCGAGTGAATACCCGAGTGGGGTATACAGGAATAATTTCCTTGTGTGAATTGTGTTCAGAAAAGGTGATTAAGTGCTAATTTAGTGAGTCTCAATGCTAATTAATTTTTCATAGGGACCGACTACGGAGGCGTGCCGGAGGCCTAGACCTCGGAAAGGGCAGATTTTCTTGCTCTACGGCCGCCTTTAGCCCACTCTGCTGACCGCCTGCAGTAGGCCTTCTTTGACTTCAATTTTTGCTATATAATCAACTGCCCGTGCGGATTTAACCTCCGACCGTCGATTACATAACCTGCCACGTTTGGATGCGAGCCAGTGGAAGACCTGAGCACAGCCACCAATTCCGCTGTACGGCGTTTTTATTCGATCGGATCAGGCGCTCTTTTATGGTCACCACCCCCGCAAGCTGCAGTGGAACCCCTCCGCTCCCCCCGTCTGGCCGACGCAGGCCCGAGCTATTGATACTCGCTTATCGCAAGCTGTAGTGGATACCCCCCCCCGCTTCCCTCATCTGCTCGCTTATCGCAAGTGCATTGGATGCTGCCGGAGACCCGTGGAAACAATAAGATAACACCTCAGGTGTTGGAGCTGATATTTTCTTTCGTTTTGTTTTGATTATATATTTCTTTTATATTTCTAAGTATTAATGATTTAAACACTTGCAGAGTAACTGGAGAATGGCATGCGGTAGGAGTTTAACTTAGGGTTCTATGAATTTTGACCAACAGCTCATCAACGTCGACGTGAACTTGGGCCCAACTTTACGCACGTAACATGGAGTGATTATTTAAAAAGAAAAAGGTCGTGAGTACAAAATAAAACCACAACAACAACAAATACCTATTATAAAATTCTATCAAATGCCACTGTATCTCTCCTTTTGAATTCTTGCTCTATTTTATGAATTTATTAACTTTCTTTAATTGATATATAAATACTTATTACTACCTTTCTATTAAATATCTTAAATACTAGAATGTAAACCATGGGTTAGGGAGTAAATAGGAAGAATAGAAGATAGGATAAGATTAGTTATTTACAATTTAAAAATTAAAATGAAGAATCAATGAAAATGAAATAATGGAATTACGAGTGAAATATAGATTGATTAAATATGAATGTTGAATAAATGAATATCATGGTTTGTCGAGTACTTGAGTCGGACATTTTCTTATTTAGGCAGTAGGGTTATTTGGACTCGGCTAAGGGACAATGAGGAATTTTAGCAACATTGTCATGGTAGGGAGGGTAAAGAATCGTGGAATTATTAACACCTTAATTCCCAATGCATATCAGAATCCTTAGTACATATATAACGCGAGTCGGCGTGCGTCCACAGTATATCTATAATTTCATTTCCTCACACTAATTCGCTAGTTCAGTTTAGATTATGATTTATTGTTTTGAATAAGCCGCACTAAATTAAATGTAGTAGCGTCGTACTATCCCTGGCTGAAAGAACCCCGACATACGGCGAGCTAGATCCGAGCCTAGCAAGAGTGCGCATCCCCAGCTAAGGAAGTACAAGGTCCTCTTTTGTTGTAACTACCACCCACTGTAAAAAGGCCAAAAAGGAACATCCTTCAATCTACGTACACTACACATTTTGGCGCCCAGACGTGGAGCTCGACAGGTTGTTAACTTGTTATAGCACACGAAGCTCTAGACTGATCCATCCACAATTAAGACACAATAAAACTAATTTCAATAAATTAACATATCGGATTGAGAGCATCGATTTGGGAAGAGATAGTTAAATTTAGGAGCATGCGATTCAATTTCGAAGAGAGTTGATCGACCAAAGGCAGCTGTTTCAAATCCAAAGAAGCTCATCACCATACGTTTTTTAAACTCAACCTTGTTTACAAATTGATTTTCTAGGAATACATTATACTTACACTTTTAAAAGCCTGTATACTGTCCGATTTTCAAGAAAACACGAGCATGAGGCAATAGACCAGCTACAATCCACAATCAAAGATAGATACAACTAAGAATTCTGATAGAAGTGACCGACCAAGGAAAGACAAACCAAACATTTATAAATATTTTAATAACATAATAAGATGGCAGCTAAACATAGTTCGGATAATGTAGCTGAAGAAGCACAAGGTCCCGAAACCAGCTGTACTATATGTAGAGAAAACTTTACTCAAGCAGTTCTGACTGCAACAGCACCTTGCAAACACACATTTCACAAACGGTGTATTATTAATCATTTAAAAAGTACACGAACTTGTCCCACTTGCAATGCGGATTGCGACGAATCGAATTTATCTTATTCTAACAATACTTTACTTGCTGAATTAAACGCCGCAGCGGCGGGAACATCCAGCGTAAGCGAATATCAAGATGACAATAGTCAATCAAGAAGAAATACCCGAACAGGCAGAGTTCGAGGTACACCACCTAGACGAGGGATGTCAACCAGAAATACTTACCGAGGAAATTTGGATAGGCTCTTATCAGAACCTCCAACCACTTCCAGTATGGCTCTTAGTACTCAACCAGAGTTGCTGAATTATATACAGTTCACAGTTAGCCAACAACAGGCCCAACTTATGGATCAACTTACCTCTTACTTAGGGAAAAACTAAAGAGATATTTGTTCTGGCCTGGGATGGTCACGCAAATTCGCAACTATATATCTGACTGCGTCGTATGTCGTACTACGAAAAGTCCAAATATTATTCTTAAACCACCAATGGGAAAACCTTTGACCTCCGATAGGCCATTTCAAAAGCTATATATTGACCTGTTAGGGCCATATCCTCGCACGAAAAAGGGTTACATAGGTTTGCTTATCGTCGTTGATCATAACACCCGATTTCATTTTTTGTGTCCACTCAAGAAATTCACCGCTCCTAAAATATGCGATTACTTGAAGGGGACAATATTCTATACATTTGGCGTTCCAGAAGTAATACTTTCTGATAACGGCAGTCAGTTTAAGTCAAGTTATTTTCAAGCTTTCCTTACTAGTTTTGGAGTACAGCAAAAACTGACAGCCATATATTCTCCGCAGGCTAACGCGAGTGAAAGACTTAATAGATCGGTATTAGCCGCTGTAAGAGCTTATATAGGGAAAGATCACACCAATTGGGATGAAAACCTAGATGCGATTAGTGGATCTTTAAGAGCGTCTTTACACCGAAGCACTGGTTCATCACCATACTTTCTGACTTTTGGTCAGAACATGATTCTCAATGGCAAAGACTACGGTCTCTTGCGCAGTCTTAACTTATTAGCTGACGACTCTCGGTTATCCAAACCAGACGTTTTACAACTGCAGAGGCGACAAGCTAAGCTAAACATAAACAGAGTACATGAAGAAAATGCAAGTAGATACAATCTACGCACTCGGCAGATAGATTTTAAAAACGGCGACTTAGTTTATGCTAGAAACTTTACGCAAAGTAATGCTATCAAGAAATTTAGTAGCAAATTGGCACCTGTTTTTCTCCCAGCCAAAGTTTATAAGAAACGTAGTTCTTACTATTAGGAGTTAGAAGATGAGAAGGGAAAGAAATTAGGAGTTTACCATTTGAAAGATATGCAAGGCAGAAGGCAAGAGTTACTTTCAGATAAGGCTTCCTAGGGATAGTCTCGTTACCCTTATCTGTGGGTGTAGTGACCAGCTAAGCTTACACTTACAGAAACCTTTCGACCTCACCTCGCATTTAAAATTATAGGAGCTTTATCAATAGCGAAAATAGCTAGAGAATGGCTAAGCCCAATCACAATCGACGAAGATCGAACGATTGAACAGTTAGTCGAAGGAAAGCTCAGAACCACGGGTTCTTGCAGTCAGTTTCCCAAAACTTAGATCATTCTTTTCTAAAACCCTGTGGCCGACGTTTATATGTTTCGGCGCTACCAAATTTAAATTAAAATTATTTAAACCAAGTACACGCGGCATTGATTAATTCGAGTGAATACCCGAGTGGGGTATACAGGAATAATTTCCTTGTGTGAATTGTGTTCAGAAAAGGTGATTAAGTGCTAATTTAGTGAGTCTCAATGCTAATTAATTTTTCATAGGGACCGACTACGGAGGCGTGCCGGAGGCCTAGACCTCGGAAAGGGCAGATTTTCTTGCTCTACGGCCGCCTTTAGCCCACTCTGCTGACCGCCTGCAGTAGGCCTTCTTTGACTTCAATTTTTGCTATATAATCAACTGCCCGTGCGGATTTAACCTCCGACCGTCGATTACATAACCTGCCACGTTTGGATGCGAGCCAGTGGAAGACCTGAGCACAGCCACCAATTCCGCTGTACGGCGTTTTTATTCGATCGGATCAGGCGCTCTTTTATGGTCACCACCCCCGCAAGCTGCAGTGGAACCCCTCCGCTCCCCCCCGTCTGGCCGACGCAGGCCCGAGCTATTGATACTCGCTTATCGCAAGCTGTAGTGGATACCCCCCCCCCGCTTCCCTCATCTGCTCGCTTATCGCAAGTGCATTGGATGCTGCCGGAGACCCGTGGGAACAATAAGATAACACCTCAGGTGTTGGAGCTGATATTTTCTTTCGTTTTGTTTTGATTATATATTTCTTTTATATTTCTAAGTATTAATGATTTAAACACTCGCAGAGTAACTGGAGAATGGCATGCGGTAGGAGTTTAACTTAGGGTTCTATGAATTTTGACCAACAGCTCATCAACGTCGACGTGAACTTGGGCCCAACTTTACGCACGTAACATGGAGTGATTATTTAAAAAGAAAAAGGTCGTGAGTACAAAATAAAACCACAACAACAACAAATACCTATTATAAAATTCTATCAAATGCCACTGTATCTCTCCTTTTGAATTCTTGCTCTATTTTATGAATTTATTAACTTTCTTTAATTGATATATAAATACTTATTACTACCTTTCTATTAAATATCTTAAATACTAGAATGTAAACCATGGGTTAGGGAGTAAATAGGAAGAATAGAAGATAGGATAAGATTAGTTATTTACAATTTAAAAATTAAAATGAAGAATCAATGAAAATGAAATAATGGAATTACGAGTGAAATATAGATTGATTAAATATGAATGTTGAATAAATGAATATCATGGTTTGTCGAGTACTTGAGTCGGACATTTTCTTATTTAGGCAGTAGGGTTATTTGGACTCGGCTAAGGGACAATGAGGAATTTTAGCAACATTGTCATGGTAGGGAGGGTAAAGAATCGTGGAATTATTAACACCTTAATTCCCAATGCATATCAGAATCCTTAGTACATATATAACGCGAGTCGGCGTGCGTCCACAGTATATCTATAATTTCATTTCCTCACACTAATTCGCTAGTTCAGTTTAGATTATGATTTATTGTTTTGAATAAGCCGCACTAAATTAAATGTAGTAGCGTCGTACTATCCCTGGCTGAAAGAACCCCGACATACGGCGAGCTAGATCCGAGCCTAGCAAGAGTGCGCATCCCCAGCTAAGGAAGTACAAGGTCCGCTTTTGTTGTAACTACCACCCACTGTAAAAAGGCCAAAAAGGAACATCCTTCAATCTACGTACACTACACGTTGTGAATCCACCTGCCCAGTCACCGTCAGTCAATTTTGGATTTGGCCATTCGCAAGAGGTCAATATCTAACAAAAATGACCTAAAAACAGCCCTCTTGGAAGAATGGGCCAAAATTCCGAGGGAGACTACAGCGAAGTTGGTTTCTTCGATGGGAGATCGCCTAAAGGACGTTATCAAACAAAAGGGAGGCCACACAAAATATTAGCTTTGCTAAAAACATTGTTATTTAAGATAGAGTGCGTTGCACGAAATAAGCTGTGACATGAAAAAAGTCAGTATTTTTATTTTTTTTTAATTTAAGCGTTAATAATAAAAAAAAAACTATTATGTTGTGCCTGAATAAATGTTACAATTCTACTTAACATAACTGCATTTAAATTTTCTTCCTATCTCGTATAGTTTGGCTGCTATTCGAGCATGAATTTCAAGTTAACCCTTGCACGAAATAAGCTGCGAGCCACTGTATCTCAGGCAACATACATAACTTAAAAGCCTGCAATCCAAGAAAGGTACCACTATTAAATGCCACTAATGTATCTAAACGAATGAAATTTGCCAAGAATCATGCAAATTGGGCACCCAAACAGTGGAGGAATATTTTATGGTCAGATGAGAGCAAGGTGGTTATGTTTGGTGGGAAAGGATCCAGATCGTATGTCAGACGTCCAAGGAATGCAGAATATAAGCCCCAGTACACCACAAAGACCATAAAGCAAGGAGGGTGTGGTGTGATGGTATGGGTCTGCTTTTCCTATTACGGAGTAGGTCCGATACACTGGATTAAGACCATCATGGATCAGCACATATACATACGTGGATATCATGGAGAAGATTATGCTACCCTTCGCAGAATATGAAATGCCGCTCGTTTGGGTCTTCCAACAAGGTAATGACCCAAAACATACGAGCAAGGAGGCAAAGAAATGGTTTGGGGACAACTCAGTGATCGTTATGGAGTGGCCTCCGCAGTCTCCAGACCTTAATCCAATAGAAAATCTGTGGTCGGACGTCAAGAAGGCAGTCGCTGCATCAAAACCAATATCAATCGGATCCCTTTGGGAAGTAATTATGGAGTCCTGGACTCAAATTCCCATAAAGCGATGCCAGGACCTTGTTGACTCCATGCCAAGACGCTGCGCAGCAGTTATTTCCAATAAAGGATACACCACAAAGTATTAAATGAAGATTCAATTAAAAAAATGTATTGCATGTTTTGATAGAGCTAAAAATATAGGTAGGGTAACTACCCAAACATTGCTCGAGTAGGTGGTGCTATTATTTTTTTCACAGCTGTACATACATATTAGACTTCTGCATGAATGTATTTATTTCTAGCTCCATAGAACTGTACATTAGTTTAGTATTCAGCAAAATACTGCACTCATTAACTACTGTACAGTGTTGTATACTTCGTGAGTGAGTGTCGTTTTCTAGCACACGTACAGAAAGATACAACTGTACAGGTGAGTTCAGTTTTCTTCAATATGTACATACAAAAAATGGATTGCAAGGAAAACAATTATTAAATAAGTTGCAATATATAATTTATCGGAATTGTATTTATATTTATATTTATCGGAATTGCAATATCATAATTCCACAAAAATATGCTAATTCCGAGGGTACATACATATGTATGACCTATTAGTCATGAAGTGTATCTCATGTACACCAAAAAAACCTGTTAAGTGCCTAGCCACCATACCTATTTCTCTGTACTCATTAAAAGCTGTACAATTTACAATTAACACTGTACAGGTGAAAAAGTGAACCCACTTGTAGAATGCGTGATTCCTTTGCCGTTTTGGGTACATTCATGCAGAAGCCTAAAACACATGTATGTATTTTTATACCCTTGCAGGATATTATAATTTCAGTCAGAAGTTTGCAACGCAGTGAAGGAGGCATCTCCGAGTATATATATATATATATATGATCAGGATCAACAGCCGAGTCGATCTAGCCATGTCTGTCTGTCCGTCCGTCTGTCCGATTATACGCGAACTAGTCCCTCAGTTTTAAAGCTATCTGAATGAAACTTTGTAGTTAGTCTTCTATATACTCTCACTCCTACATATGTCGGAACGGGCCGGATCAGACGACTATATCATATATGTAACTGCCATAGGACCGATCGGAAAAATTTTCGAAAAAAAATTAAAACTTTGTCAGTTTTCAAGAAATTTTTTACCAAACTTGACATTTGGCCATCTTATATTATTTAAGAATTTCGGTTTTAATTTCATGAAAATCGGTCAACTATATCCTTTAGCTTCCATAGGAAAAATCAGGAAAATAAAAAAAAAAACCATAACTTACCCGTTTTTCAAACCATTTTCATCAAATTTGAGATCTGGCAACTAATTATAATTCTAGATTTTCTGTTTTAATTTTTTGTTAAGATTCTGCAAGGGTATATAAACTTCGGTGATCCGAAGTTAGCTTCCTTTCTTGTTATGAAAGAGTTAGATGTATAGGAACAAATGTTGGCAACTAATGTTGGCAACTAATGTTGGAAACTAATGTTGGAAACTAATGTTGGAAACTAATGTTGGAAACTAATGTTGGAAAGTTAAGCATCAAGCATGTTGCGTTAAAAGTTTCCCCTTTGAACGCAACCTTTTCGGCGGAGACTTGTGCGTTAGGTCGAGGGAACATTTAAGGTTGCGCCACTTGGTAAAACAACCCCTCCGATTTTCACTTTTCACTCAAACTGAACATTTATCCGGCCTATTGAATTTTAGTCGGATAAATTTCCCCTTTTGCTAATTTAACTCGACGAACTCACTCAGAGCGGTCGCAAGCCAAAATCAAGCCCTGTTGTGCGGTCGGACTGGGAGTTTTCAGCAAAGTTCGAGTTCGAGTTCGAAAATACAGTCGAACATGTTGGTAATTTCTTTTTTTAATTTAAATGAAGAAGAGAGAGGCTAACTTACGCTGGAAGGTTAGACCAGGACGGTCAATTATTTTTCTTTATTAATACATAAGCAAACGAAATGAGAATATCCAAAAAATTTAAATCACAAAATGGAGATTAAAGAAATTGATAAATTATGATACAGAATAGTTTTTGAACCTGTAGGCGTCAACTCAGTGTAGGAGTGGGTCCAATGTCTATAAAGATTGCATGCGCAGCTGAAACAGGAAGTATAACATGAATTTGACGTTGCGATAATTTTAAAATTCAAATGAATGAATCTTTTAAGATGCTGTTACGATTGCTCGACTTAGCTTGATTTCTAGTTATTTTTATGGAGAAGAGCTGCAAGGCACACTTTCTCGTTGACGGTGTAATTCCAACTACAAAGAGACCTAGGTAAGTTAGAGAGTTATTCCTGCTTCCCTTAGAGATTCGGCGACTCGTCATAGGTATCAGGATGAGCAGATCGTCACAGTATATGAAGACGTTGGATCATATTTATGCTAGAATTAATCGGTCCATGAGCCTCACCAACCGCTGCACCGCGTTGCAAAGTCCAAAGAGCATCACCCCGAACTGGTAGAGCAACCAGACAGGGCCGTGAACACCTTCAACTCCTTATTCTTCCCAACCAGCTCGATTTGCAGAAACGCGAACTTCAAGTTGACGCTGGAGATTAAGTGAGTTTGATCAATTCTAGAGAGGATCCCGTAGATACTTGGCAGCGGATAAGCATCATTGACCAGCATCGGTGGAAGCGGAGGTGAATAAAAAACCGCACCCCCCTTACCTAGAGTGGTGCGAAGAAACGGGAGCCGCGGCCGCTTTATTTTTATTGATTTGCTCAAATAAAAATATTTTGAAAAATTACAATTTTTTTTTAATTTCGATTTTTTTATGTTTTGTTTATTTTCTAACATTTTGACTAATTTCTAATTTTGAGGGAATTTCTAATAGCTGAAGCATTTCTGGACTATAAACATTTGATTCCTCATCCTTTCCTACAATCGGATCTTGATAACTTTTAAGCATGGTGTCATGCTCATGATTTACATCTCAACAGCTTAAAATGCAAACTGATGACATTTTCACGTGTCACTCCCCTGCTTGCCACCTATATGCTTAACGACTGCTCTTTGGAAAGAATTTCTATCGTTGGTGATCTGGGTGTCCGCCTGGATCCTAAACTTTCGTTCTCTGAACATATTTCTTATATGGTTAACAAAGCCAGAGGCATGCTGGGATTCATTAAAAGGTGGGCGAAGGAATTCGATTCTCCTTATGTAACGAAGACTCTCTTTACTTCGTTAGTTCACCCTATATTGGAGTATGGTTCGTGCGTCTGGAGTCCTCAATTTGGAGCCCACAGTAGCCGCATTGAATCTGTCCAAAAGAACTTTTTGCTTTTTGCCCTTCGTGGCCTACCCTGGGATGCAAACCTTAGATTACCGTCTTACGCTAGTAGACTTCTTCTACTAAATCTACCTTCTTTAGCTTACCGTAGGACGATGCTTGGCGTCGTCTTTTAACATAAACTTATTCACGGTGATGTGGAGAGCCCCTACCTTCTAGGCCAGCTCAATTTCCATGTTCCCCGTCTTTCATATAGAACTTTATACCATTAGTAGTTAACCACTGTAGGCGTGAGTTTGAAGTACACGAGCCCTTTAGGGTTTTATGTACTGATTACAATCGTCTTTTTAGTAGTATTAAAGGCATTGAAAGCCTTTAAAAACTAAAAACTGTATTGCTTGTAGTACTAGCCCGTAGTGTATCCTAATTTTTCCTCGTCCTATTCTATTTTTTTCTTCTCTCGCGTCTTCCTAGCACGCGTTTCGTGCCGTACGGCACACGGCTGCGCCCCTCGGTCGGTTGGCGGGAGGTGGGCGTGGGTCCCGCGCGTAAAAAAAAAAATCACAATTTTAACGTTGCAGATGCCCTTGCGCGCAAGGGTACCCCTGAAGCGTTTTCACCCATATTTCTTGTTTTTTGACCCTGAGTTGTTTCATAGATTTGCTCCCAAAGGTGGAGTCGCAGCTCAACGCAGATTTCTAAACGGATTCTGGTTCAGGAAAGATAGGCGCAACTGACCTATATAGTGTAGTTGAGTGCTATGTAGTGCTTCAAAAGTTCCAGACTACTTTAGGCAGAAAAAGGGGTTCAAAATTGACACCTGGCAGGTAACGATTTACCTGTAGAAGCCAAAAGCCCAAACTGTCGTTTAATTTACAGTTTATGAATGTATCTATAATTTAAACCAAAATCAGTCCGATTGGTTGTTTAGTTTCTGAGTAATATTACCTGAAAGTCAACCAATTGCTCTTTTTGTTTTGTGTGTTGCAAAAGTGGAAATATTGTTCAACTTTGAATGCTCATAATTTCTACAACGCTAAATGTTCGAAAGGCGCCACTGTGCGCCGTTGGGCCAGGGGAGTCCGCATCTTCGGCCCCTGATCCCGCTTAGGATTAGATATTACATATATATATTACATATGTATATATATTACATATATATATTACATATGTATATATATTACATATATATATTTCATATGTATATATATTACATATATATATTACATAATTAAAGTCGGAGTAATCACTCCGTAGGAGTTTTGGCCGGTCGTGTGGAAGGTGTTAGGCGCGGGCGGATCACCCCAACATGCATACGGCTGCTTCCATTCGCGTTTAAATATTTTATGGCAACTATATGATATAGTCGTCCGATCCGGTCCGTTCCGACATATGTATAAGTGAGTATAGAAGACTAACTACAAAGTTTCATTCAGATAGCTTTAAAACTGACGGACTAGTTCGCATACAATCGGATCAAAAATATATATACTTTATATATATATACTTTCACTGCGTTGTAAACTTCGGGCTGAAATTATAATACCCTGCAATAGTAGAAGAACTTGAACAAATCCACTATAAGACTTAAACATGTAAAAATTACATAACGGGTCGTACAATATGCATAAAATACAATTGATTTTTTTAATAAGTTTTATCGACCTTAAATTGATAAAGCATTCATTATTATGGGAGTAAAAATTCTCCCTTAAAACATGCTCTATGCTTTGCTCCTGGAAAATTTTGAACGACTCTATTTCACTGTTTCCTAAAAGCCCTGCATTTGTAGCTTTTCAAACAACAATCGGCAGTGCTCTTTCACCATAATCCGATTATAGTATATAGATAGGCCGAAATCTTTATTAAACTTTATAATAATTAAAGATATTTTTACATTTTTCTTGGGGTTTTGCCGCTCTTCAATTTCACAATAACGCTAGCATATATGGTTGTTTCTTTCTCGCAAAACAGTGTTGTACTATAATGTCAGTGACGCCTTAAGCTCCGTATCCAGACAGTAAAAAACCGTTTTTAAGCAGAGAGAGAGAGAGCGAGAGGCAAATAGTTGAAAACGGTTGTTCGTCAGCGGCCGTTTTATAGGTCGGTAACCTGACAAGAAAACAAATATACTAGAAAAGTGTGTGGCACTTTCTAGTATTTTTCGAGCGGACTGCGAAAAAAAATAAAAAATTTATAAAACAGACTGTTTGCGACCGTTTCCCCCCTCTCTATGCCTTTTTCAGTTCCGTAAATCCGTTAAATTTTCAAAAAACATCACAGGAGTTTGGTGCAGATTTTCTAATTATAAAAAAAAACAAAAGATAATAGTTAGAATGTATATTATTGATATAAAAATATGTAAACAATGCTTACATTGGAAGAATATCGCCCTTTTATTGATCTGTCTGTATAGGCTCATCCAATACTTGGATCGCTTCCTATTTGGTTAAGAATCCTCTTTATCTATTACGGCAATAATTACTGCCATAGCAATAGTAGTTTTTATTTTTATTTTTATTTTTATTTTTAATTTTTCTATCGACATTTTGAAAACATTGTAAACAAGCATGTATGGTCTCTTCATTTGCCGGCCAAAAATGCCGACCAGATAGTTAAACAGCGGTCACACTTAAAAAGACTAAACATTTTTTCCGCTGCAAAACGTTTTACCATACTGTCTGGATACTATCCTTAACTTAAGAATCTTATGTGAAAAGTGCATAATAAAACCAATATATAACAGGCGGCACCGCAAAGTGCATTGCGACAAAGTTATTAAGGAGCAGGATGACGGATACAAACATTAAACAAAGGGTATTTTTAAAATCGTTATTAATCGTTATTGGGTTTAATCTTAAGTTTTGTACCTTATATGTCTTAAGTTTATACAGCAATAAACAAGAAAGGTAGCTAACTTCGGCTCACTGAAGTTTGTATACCCTTGCAGAACTTAAACAAAAAATTAAATCGAAATTCTGAAATAATAGTTAGTAGCCAAATCTCAAATTTTATGAAAATATATTGAGAAACAACAAAGTTTACCTGATTGTTCCTATGGCAGCTATTGGATATACATAGTTGTCCGATTTTCATGAAATTTAAACCGAAATTCTGAAATAATATGAAATAGTCAAAATCAAGTTTGGTGAAAATATCTTGAAAACTGACAAAGCTATAATTTTTTTTCGTAAAATTTTCCGATCGTTCCTATAGCAGCTATGTACATATATGATATAGTCGTACGAGGGAGAGTATATAGAAGACTAACAACAAAGTTTCATTCATGAGGGACTAGTGCGCGTATAATCGGACGGACGGACATAGCTAGATCGACTGGGCTGTTGATCCTGATCAAGAATTCATATACTTTATAGTACATGCTGTACAAACTGCTGACTGACATTAATTGTTCTAATTACTTTTTTATATTCCCTCAATTCACGATTTATTTTTATATTTTTAGCTCTGTCATTAGCCAATTTTACATGTAACCACTTGCAGTGCCAATACAACAATACTTTTATTAAGCATAGAAGTATGTGTCTCCTATGTAAAGCTAATGGATCGGATTCTGCAAGCCAATACGGATATTGATTGCATTTGGAATAAAAGGTTGATTGAAATTCTGCTATAAATACTTTAACATGCAGCAATATGGCAGCAGACATATTATCTGACGGATTTTTTAAATATAATTCATCAAAGTTCTTGATTTGTAGTTTAAGAAATTGCTCCGATAAATAGTTTAATTCATCGGCATTCTTAAACTCTCACAGATTAAGCAATTTTCAACTGGATATAGTTTTAAAAGAATGCAGTGGTCGGGCTTGTATGGAGACGCGGCCAAAAATATTTGTAGTAGTCATATCGTTATGAAATTTACACCAAAAATATAACAAAATATTCTAAGTATACTGTTGTATACAGTTGCCATGGGAACGACCGATTTAAAAACAACATCTAGTAAGAAAAACTTCTTTGTTTTTCAAGATATCATAACCAATATAACGGATTAAGTTTTGTGTAGGTTTATATATCCCTACCAATTTTGGGTATCGGATAACTATATCCTATAGCTCCCATACAAAGGATGGTCAAATAATAATAATATAAAATAAATAATATAATAAAATTATATATTTCCAATACCTATATTAAATATTTGTAAAGCACTTTCCGTATTATATTGGGGTACATTTTTTTTATTTTTTTAATAAAATTGACTCCGTTATTGTCAACCAATCAGAGTCATATTGTAAAATAGAAGATTTCTTACGTTTATAACGCCTTTAAATATCAACAATTTTTTTGCAAATGTACTCAATTGGTTGAATACACGCATTTAGTTCACCTCTAAAGCCAGCGAGTATGACTTTTTTGTAGGCGTGTGAACACACACTAACTGATGTTTCCTATGAAATTAAAAGTTAAAAACAAAAATTTTTGAATATAAGGAAGTTTTTATTTCTGATTAACACACAACTAAAACTTTAGGTAAATATAAAAAAGACGTTCACAAAATGCATTTCATTTTATTCTTATTATGTACATTTAAAGTAAATACCTTCAACTTCAAAATCCATTTTGAATAATGAAAATCAGATCACTATATCAAACGTTTGACCACTTTTGTTTTGTACAAATTCTTGCTAAGTACAGCTGCACTGCAAATATGTACACATGATCACGCTTTGCATTCTATTTTTAGAAAGTCCCGTTAGATTTCCAGGAAAAACCGGTTTGCCATCAAGAAGTTTGAACATTTTAGAGACAATTTGGTTTAAATTTTTTTCTATTCGTTGTCACTTTTTTTTTGCCTCTGGCGGAACCACTGTGGAATGGTAGACAACAAATTTCGAATAGTCATTTTAATGGCAAGTCTTCAAATTCGATTTGCTTTATAGTAGGGATTTTGTACCATATGGGTGTAATTTTTAAAGAACTTTTAAATGGGTCAACACTGTTTTCAAATTGAAAGTTGAGCTGGAATCAAATCCAGAATCTTTGATTTGAAGCATTTTTATTCGCTTCAAATACTATTAAAATTCTTTTAATTTAGCACTCGAATTATTTTTTTGATGTGAAGCTTTGTTTATTTAAAAGCTCAAATAATTCGTTCATTTTTCCCAAAAACTGTGCCGTAGAAACAGCCATTTTATTGTCTGGGAAAAATGGTTGTCTGCTTACTTGCTTACAGTTTGGGAAAACACTTGAACCGCTAACTTTGTACTTGCCCTTTGAAAGTCTTTTGGACAAATATGCTTAGCGGTTAATGTTGGGGCCAATCGAACTGTTTCCTTTGAGTCGTCCTCAAACAGTTTTTTTATGAGCATTCCCGTAGCAGGAGAAGAATATTTATTTCCATCAGATAGGCCATCTCTAGATCTATATTACCTATGGCTCTATCTTCATTTGAATTATATGAAATACTGGATTTCATAAACATTTCATCGAAATTGAGGGCACAATATTTATGATATGGTTCCATATTTGCAACAATTTTTTTAATTGTTGTATATGTTCCCCTTTAAAGCCTAGATTAAGCCATTTTTTTATGGTTAGCTCACTGGGCAAATTGAAGTCGCAGACCACGGCAATATTATCGTATTTATTGAGGCATTTGGCCGCGTGCAAAACGTTGGTAAGATCAATTGCCACCGTAGTGAAATTGATGAAATCTTTATAAGGATGCTGTAAATATAAAAATGTTATATTTAATTTTTCTTTTTTTTATGTAAAATAAACGTACCAATCTGACGGAAAGAACGCGTTCCAATGTATGGCAAAGCTTTGAATTGCTTATGTCCAATCGAAAAATGCAATTCATCAAATATTATAATATATGGCTTGTTGCCAAATTCATTTATATTGCTATAAATAGCTAAAAACCCTTTATTCAATTCTTCCATTTTTTCGGGCATTTTTTGCCTATTTAAAAGATACTGCGGGTTGGAAATTTCCTTAAAAACGGCCGTTTTTGAGAGGTGTTCCTCCCAATGGATATTTTCACGTTCCTGTGAAATAATTAAAAACAATTTAATTTATGCAAAGATCGGTTCCCACCCAATATTTCCATAAACAAAACAAAAATATTTTCATAAAAAAGACTTGTTAAATCTTTGGTAAATTTATTGATTTACATTTGAACAATAATAATAGTAATAATGATAATAATAATAAGAATAATGATAATAATAATAGTAATAATGATAATAATAATAATAATAATAATAATAATAATAATAATAATAATAATGATAATAATAATAATAATAATAATAATAACAAGAATAATAATAATAACAAGAATAATAAAAATAATAAAAATATACTCTGGTAGTGTATTTACAGTTCTATAAACATACCAGAGTACCGATAATGCTTCACAGGAGGTAGTACATAGGATATTAGTACATTTGGAGGTATTTCTGCCCTTTCCCATTTTAATTTATTTTCATGTTGAATAATTATGAAATCAATTGTTTTCCCACTTAATAGTTTATGGCTGTTGGTAATTAGCCATTCTTTGTCTCTCCCATATAGGCGAGTGCATCTAAATGAATGTTGCCTCAACTGTTTTATATTAAAGCAACTGAATGGGCATAAATCGCACTTTAGTGCTGTTCCACAATTCGAATGTGAATTTGCGATGACGAAACATGTTGGGCACTGCCGGGATGCGAGGTGGTGGCGGTAATAAAACGCGCTGCCACCCTCACCCGGCTCGCCCTCCGGTTGCTCCTCGTCCAAGTACACCTCGTCCAAGTACTCTATGCCCAAGAACTTCTCGTCCAGGTACTCCTCGTCCAGGTACTCCTGGTACAGGTTCTCATCGGGCAGTGGCGTCGTTGAAGGTGGCAAAAGTGGTGGCGAAGGTGGTGGCCAAGTCGGTGGTGGCGAAGGCGACGATGGTGACGCAGTCGACGATGATGACGAAGGCGACGATGGTGATGAAGGCGACGATGACGACGAAGGAGACATCTTTTTTTTTCTTCTCCTTTTGCCATTTTATCCGCCGGTTCGCCTATATGGCAAAAATAGTTTAAAATGCTTGCTAATAAGAAACAATACAACGAGCAGCTGCGCCTTACCTTTAACAGTTTCTATTAACTGCGTTAAACGGACCTTTTAAATTTGGTGCAACACAGCTTACCGGGAGTTATAACGAGTTTTTCAAAAGACGACATTTTCGCCAATTGCCATTTTTGATTAAAATGTGGACGTTGCGATTTTTGTATAAAATCCATACCAATAATATCCGATATATACTATATTTTCTCCTTTATTTATTTTTTAATCTGTATTTATATTTAGGTTATGTATTGCATTTATTCTTACTTGTTTTCTCCATTTACGAATCAACGGCAACAAAAACTGTGTGTATATATGTACATATATATAACACACACACACACACAAACATTCAAGCCGCCATTTTGGCTAGCAACCCAGACAAGCTTTATATAAGTTTATATAGTAAATCAATTTACGCACTCCATTTATATGCTTGCATTTCGATCATGCAAACTAATAGAAAAACTAATCGCAAACACTTTTCCGAAAACGAAATTAAGAAGGATATACATATATGTATATATAACACACACACACACAAACTAATAGGAAAACT
>JAWNOA010000105.1:0-10000 GCA_035046345.1 Drosophila birchii | reverse complement strand
ATGTGTACAAGAGACAGCCCAGGCAGAGGGCTCCAAATAAATCAAAACGTTCATTCTACTTGTTCACACTATTATGAAATTAAGAATATTAATTTAAAATTGGTTGGTGGTACAGCTGTCTAAGCTGCAGTCTACCCGAAAGAGTTTTTCTTAACATGGATAAGTTGACACGGGTTCGAATACCGTCTGCGACAAGTAAATTTTTTATATGTATATATATTTTTTTTATTTTTTCTCTGTAAATCAAAATAATTACAGTATTTAATAATAAGAAATAAAAAAATTAAAATTTTTTAAAACTAAATATATTTTCTTATGCCATGCGCAGCAGGAATCGAGCCCAGGTCATTTGCTTACACGCAAAACACGTGCAGCTTCACCCACAGAGCTATCGACTATGCTTATAAAATTAACGACATTTGCATTATATGTAAATTTGTCTCCGTTTTTAATATTTTATTCTCCTTCTTTTATATAATTTTGGCACACGCGTTTTAATGGTACAGGCTATTCTACTGTTTTTTATACTTTTAGCAAATAATTTTTTTTTTATTTTTCTCTGTTAATCAAAATAATTTCAGTATTTAATACTAAGAAACAAAAAAATTAAAAAATTTTCGTATGCCTTGCAGCAGGAATCGAACCCAGGTCATTTGCTTACACTCAAAACACGTGCAGCTTTACCCACTGAGCTATCGACTATGCTTATAAAATTAACGACATTTGCATTATATGTAAATTTTTCTCCGTTTTTAATTTTTTATTCTCCTTCTTTTATATAATTTTGGAAATCGCGTTGTAATGGTACAGGGTATTCTACTGTCGGGACCCCCGACTGTATGTCCATCTTGTTTTAATTCATTTTGCAAGGGTATACAAACTTCGGTGAGCCGAAATTAACTACCTTTCTTGTCCTCTATATATTATTCAATCACATTTTTGTTAATCTCAACCAAAGAATATTTTACTCATAACTTATACTAATTGTCTTTAAAGAAAAACAAGAAAGGAAACTAACTTCGGCTCACCGAAGTTTGTATACCCTTGCAGAATGAAATTAAATTATACAAACCGAAATTATGAAATAAGAATAAGTTGCCAAATCTCAAAATTGATTAAAATATGTTTAGCGATGTTATGATTTTTTTATTTTTTTTCCTGACTGTTCCTATGGCAGCTATAGAATATAGCCGTCAGATTTTTATAAAATTAAAATATAAATTCTGAAATAATTCAAATTGGCCAAATTACAAATTTGATGAAAATGATTTGAAAAACGGCTAAGGTATGGTAAATGTTACACGTATACATTATAGTACATACTGTTAAATTGCTATTTGCAGGGTTTTATTATACCATTGCAGGAAATTATAATTTCAGTCAAAAGTTTGCAAGGCAGTAAAGGAGACATCTCCGACCCTATAAAATATATATATTCTTGATCAGGATCAACAGCCGAGTCGATCTAGCCATGTCAGTCTGTCCGTCTGTCCGTTTCTACGCAAACTAGTCCCTCAGTTTTAAAGCTATCTGAATGAAACTTTGTAGTTAGTCTTCTATATATTCTCACTCGTATATATGTCGGAACGAGCCGGATCGGACGACTATATCATATAGCTGCCATAGGAACAATCGAAAAATTTTTAGTACAAAAAATTTAACTTTGTCAGTTTTCAACATATTTTCATCAAAGTTGGTATTTAGCCGTTTTTTACTATTTCTGAATTTCGGTTTTAATTTCATGAAAATCAGCCAACTATATCCTATAGCTTCCATAGGAACAATCAGGAAAATAAAAAAAAAAAAAAAAAAACTTTGTTAGTTTTCAAGATATTTTCACCAAACTTGATATTTAGCCATCTTATATTATTTCAGAATTTTGTTTTTAATTTCGTGAGAATCGGTCGACTATATCCTATAGCTTCCATAGGAACAATCAGGAAAATAAAAAAAAACCCATAACTTATCCGATTTTCAAACCATTTTCATCAAACTTGAGATTTGGCAACTAATAATTATTCCAGATTTTCTGTTTTAATTTTTTGTTAAAGTTCTGCAAGGGTATATAAACTTCGGTGAGTTAGCTTCCTTTCTTGTTTTCCTATAAGATTATAGCCGTTGCCAAACTGGTTTAAAAAAAAAATAGAATTTTTAACATGGTTTAAAAAATGCTTTGCCAATTACAAAAGCGGGGACTACGATCCAGCGCGGCCCGTACATGTGCTCCAATGGTCTTTGCCTCCTTACGAGCCAGCAGCTTTTGGCGTGTTCCGTTGACATCGAACCGTTTGGCAGGGACATCTGTAGCGACGGTACGACGTGTTCAGTTCAGCGTTTTTATGCCATTTAGGTCGCTCCCAAGCCTGCTAACGAACTCAATACACCTTTGGTGTATTCACGTATTTTACATCTGTCTGTATAGTATTTTTCCGCCTCTCGTTTCTTGAATCCAGTAGCCGACAAGGTATTTTTCCGCACGAGCGACACCAATCCCAACGTCACGGGTACGGAAACAGATACGGATTTGTCGCGTTCCTAGTTAAATCTAAAAAATCTTCCCAGCTGCCATGAATCTAAGAATAATTTCCCTATGTTTACCCTGTTCGCATATCCTAATCTTATCTTATTATTTATTTTAGGGAATTTTTTTCCTCCCAACGCTATAACATCAGGACGAAGGAGTGTAAAATGTAAAACGAAAAACACAATTGGAAAAATTGTTATACAGATATATTTACAACATATTCTGTCAAATATCTTATTAGAAGCGGAAAACTTATATTAAAACCCTTGCGGCGTGTTAGATTCTCTGTCAAAAGTTTGCAATGCAGAGAGGGAGACATTTCCGACCCTATTAAGTACATACCATATATTCATAATCAGCATTATTAGAAGAGTCGATTAAGCCATGCCAGCTTGTCTGGCCGTCCGTCTGTCCAATTCACAAACTCGTCTCTCAATTTTGAAGCTATCTGAATAAAACTTTGCAGATAGTGTTTTATATAAGTCGGAACGGGCCGGATCGGAGGATTATTTCATATATTTATCTAGCTGTCATCTGTAGTACAAAAACTATAACTTTTCCACATATTATCTTTTAATTTGAGTCATGTCCATACATCTATAATCTTCTTAAATTATAAAAAGATTGCACGGCGATCACGAACACTTCGTGCTGTTTTGGCTGAAATTATGTGTGATTTCTTTAATTACAACAGTCACATTGATTATAGTACTATGTACGGATACATTTGAATGATGGACGCAATATGACCACATGGTGATGCGGCTAACTCTTTAGGTAGAGCGCCCGGCATATGTTGTGCTAATGGCAAAGTGAGATTGCCAGCATTTAATACACCAACCGAACCATTGTATTCATTAATTACAACGCAAAGTGGTATTTACAGTGCTATGAATCAAGATAAGACAATGAATTATCCAGTTGAATTTTTAAATGCATTGGAACCGGCTGGAATGCCAACTCATTGCTTGAATCTGAAGTTGGTCCTCTTATTACCCATGTCCAACTCTATCTTGTACTAAGAGAAGCAAGGGTTGGGTCGCTAGTTTTCTATAAATTACTTTGAGAATATACAAACATTTACCAATAAATGATTAGTAGTACTTACTTAACTTTATAGTTAAAATGTTTTCTATTTTAAACCTTTTTTTTGCTGGACTGTTCCTTTCATATCAATTCTTTTTATTAGTTGCAAAAATTATAGTCAAGTACATTTTTTCTTTTTTTCGTATTTAAACTTGAATTTATTTATGTTTAGCAAGAGGTTGTGGCTATGTGGATAATTTGATGACAAAATATTGTGAATTGAATTAGGTAATCATAGGATAATTTATAAATGAAAATACATATTGCACATTCATTAATATTCCGATGAGTTTCTATTATTTATCAATATTTTTATTGTAGGTCTTGCAGTAATAATCTAGTGTTTTTTAAATGTATGAGATATATTGTCTATATTTTCGTTACAGTTTCCATATAGGGTCATCTTTCCTTATTTTGAAAGAAAAAAATTATCTTCTTTGTAGTACTACTAGACTAACAAATAATTCCTGCCACGAATTCCTAATATAAGTGTTTTTGAAATTAATGAACATATTTTATTTCTCTTTGTTTTACAAATAGATTTGCATATTCAAAGTGTTTATTTATAACATATTGCATTAGCAGAATAAAAAATTTAGATATATATTTTGTGAAGATACTGATTAAAGACGGATGGAGATACATAAATACCCCCACGGCTCTTTCACAGCTTAACAAAACAGAGTCTGCGCCCCATCTTCATCATTCGGATGTTAGTGAGGAAATAACAAATCAGTGTCCCATTGTTAAGGGTCATCAATAGCTATAGCTATTGGTGCGCTTGTTAATGCTCTGATTCGGCTCCGACTGGGAGCTCTGCTTGC
This sequence comes from Drosophila birchii, assembly GCA_035046345.1. Lineage (NCBI taxonomy): Eukaryota > Metazoa > Arthropoda > Insecta > Diptera > Drosophilidae > Drosophila > Drosophila birchii. Next base: position 5,566 of record JAWNOA010000105.1, on the reverse strand, counting down.
GTTTGGGTGTGGGGGCTCTCATCTTACTGGTTTTGTTGTTAGCTTTCCTGGCCTGAACATTGTAGCAGCTTTCAATTTTCTGGTCTCTGCTATCCTTACACCCATAGCATACCCTATTTTCCTGCTGGTGGCGCAAACATAAGCTGCTGGGGACCACAGGCTTCAGTTTCTGGTAATCTTTCTTTATTTGCTGCGGATCGGTGCGATACCGCTTGAACTGGGTGTCACTGCCGTATATATAATGCTCCGGTTGGTTTTCATGGGAGTAACTGCACTTCTCGGATACCTCGTTGTTCTTAAGCTGTACACATACATCGCACAGCTTGCCATCCTTTCGATTTACACGTCGACAACGGTGGTCTTTTATATAGGTGGGCTCCACAGCTTGGGTTTCCTCCTGCTGTTCCAGGACGCCGGCGATATTAGCCCCATCCGAATCCCGATCAAAGTATTCTTTTACAAAATGTTCGTAGTTGCGTTCATAATCCTCACCAGAATATCCCCCACGACTAGTTTCCACACTTAAGCTGTCCACATCTTCATTTACAGCATTGGCGTCCATATACTCAACCGCCATGGCTTGTGCTCGAGTGGTTTTAGTGGGTGTTAAAACTTTCATAATCTCAGGTAACTTATCCACTTTTGACTGATCCACGTCGGTGAGGACATTCAGGCGCTTAAGAAGCTTGCCAGAAGCGAATGTATCCCAGTAGTTTACTCTGCGGTCGTAGCTGTCTACAAACGAAATGACCAAGCTGACCAGCAACAGCTCCTGTAGCAACATCGTACTAAAAATTTGGATTGCCTCCATGGATCTTGTCTTTTATACACCTTGTCTCAGAAGCCAAGACCAATGAAGCCTGTCCAACCACAGACCCATAAGCAAGTGTGGCTTAACCGAGATCGAAGGGAAATGCGAGTTGAGGTAGCCAAGATTTATATTGTGTGATCAATCAACTAAATCAAACCAAAACCGAACAAAATAACATTAGAAACGAGTTGGAACGGTAAAATTAACAAAGGGCATGATTTGGTGGTGGCCGAGGGGCAAGAAGTAGTGGTGTAGTAACTACGCTACACGTTGCACATCGCTCAGCCGTTGTGCGCCTACGGTAGGGGGGACAGGTCGCACGGCAGGTTGCCGCTGATGGCGCAACTCGCGACGCTTCTCGCGTAGGATCTGCTTCGTCTGGGAGGTGTCCAGCTCTTCCCACCCACCGACACTGTCATCCACCCAATCCTCGAGATCAGCCTGCATAGAGAGAACGCATACATACACATATATATATATATATATATATATATATATAGTTTAGTTTTGATACTCTTACGTTATCACTAATGGGCACCAGGTCCTGTGCCTGAAGTCTTGAAAAGTCAGTTTGGTGAAGGCTGCCAGTTGCACTCGTGCTGCAGCCTTTGTCGAGGTAGTATTTTACTTGAGGCTTAATAGTTGGCGCTAGTTCCTAAAATAGTTAAAAAATACAATAATTAACTAAGTTACTTTCATTAAGTTTGAATTTTTGAATAAAAGAAAGTAGAAAGAATGTTAATCACTTTGCCTTGACATCATGTATCTAATAAACTTAATGCTTTTTTTAGTATTTGCAATTTTCTAAAGAACGGCTTAACGAGTTTGAAACATTTTTTTTAATAAACTGTGAATATATAACCCAAACGAAAATTTGCTTTCTCAAAATATCATCAAAATTGTTTACAATGATATACATACAAACATACATATATCCAGAAGAAGATCTACCACGATGCTTAAATAGTGTCTGATAGGGAAGTAATAAGACAACAAAAAACAAGACAGGAAGCTAACTTCGGCTCACCGAACTTTGTATACCCTTGCAGAATTTAAACATAAAATAAAAACCGAAGATATGATTTTTTCTTTTATTTCCCTAATTGTTCCTATGGCAGGTATGGGATATAGTTCCGATTTTTATGAAATTAAAACCGAAATTCTGAAATAATATTAGATAGCCAAATATCAATTTTGTGAAAATATATTGAAAACTGACATAGCTATATATATATTTTTTTTAATTTTCCGATCGTTCCTATCGCAGCTATATGTTATAGTCGTCCAATCCGTCCCGTTTCGACGTATGTACTAGTGAGAGTATATAGAAGACTATATACAAAGTTTCATTCAGATAGCTTTAAAACTGAGGCACTAGTTTGCGTATAATCAGGCAGGCGGGCGGACGGACAGAAGGACAGACGGACATGGCCAGATCGACTCGGCTGTTGATCCTGATCAAGAATATATATACTTTATAGAGTCGGAAATGTATCTTTCACTGCCTTCCAATCTTCTGACTGAAATTATAATACCCTGCAAGGGTATGAATATAAACGGAAATAAGCAATGCATTGATTACCTCATGGAAATAGGTACTTACTATATATGTGCGCTGATATTTCTTTACAAAAAACTTGTTATAATTAAAAAAAATTTTCTTTTTTAATTGGTTTATCAACAGGTTAACTAAATAATAGCAATAATTATATTATATATTTATAAATTTAATCTTCATAGATATTCAATGTACGTATATGTGCATTAAAAAAAAAATCTTTTGAAAACACTGGTATATATACATATTATTTATACATTTTTTTTTTATTAAAAATTTTATTTATTCTGTTTGGCATTGAGGTTTTCAAGTTGTAAGGAGTTGTATGGCTAATTAGATCCCATTCCTGAATTAAAGCCATCTAGAGCAAACCGTGTCAAATTATCTCCCGCCCAACCGACCGAGGGGCGCAGCCGTGTAACTTACGGCGCGAAACGCGTGTTAGCAAGACACGAGAGAAGAACAAAATAGAATGAACGAGGTAAAATTAGGATACACTATGGGCTAGTACTACAAGCAATACAGTTTTTAGTTTTTAAAGGCTTTCAATGCCTTCAATACTACTAAAAAGACGATTGTAATCAGTACATAAAACCCTAAAGGGTTCATGTACTGCATGTACGACTACTACCTAACTACTAATCTAATTATATAAAAGTTCTAAATGGAAGACTGGGAACATGGTAATAGAGGTGGAGACCTATAGATAGGTGGCGCTATCGATAGTCGACGATAGTTTATTTCAAACCATCGATAGTGTCGATAATACAATCGATAGTCGTCGATACTATCGCCAGAAATTAAAATTTTTTAATATGTTTATTTATGTCCTGTCTGTCCCTGTCTGTCCCTGTCTGTCCCTGTCTGTCCCTGTCCCTAAAAGTTTTGCTTTAGAAATAAAAAAATTATTATTTTTCTCCTTGAGCTGGTTTCACCTGTTTGAAACAATTTGGCCTGCCTTGCTAAATACTCTTTCTGATTCAACGGAAGTGCTCGTGCAATCGCAGTCCTGTTTGTCAGCGCTTGAAGCACTAAATGAGGGAGATACTCAACGTTTACCTGAAATTCAACACATTAAGGATCAAAATACTTACCTGTTTATTGTTTGTTGATAAGTGTTTTATTAATGTTTTACACACAAAACCGACGCCATCGATGGATCTAGGCGGACACTCAGCATAAGCCGGGGTTTCCAATCGAAACTTGTGCATTGTAATGCTGACATACGACAGACATGAACCAATAACAACGCAGCTTTGCTCTTTGTAGGGTGTTTCAGAATTGTATTTAATTCAATTAAATTAAAGTTTTCATTTGCGGTTCGTCTTTCTCTATTACTTTGTCGGGCTTAAGGTGGTCTTTGTGCAGCGCGAAGCTGTGCCATTCAGGCACGTGTCGATGCATTTATTTCTGTGCGATCCTTTTGCGTCCGACTATTACGAAAATTCGGACTATTTATTGCGTTGCGTGAACGTCGACCAAGTCTTGATCGTTTAACAGCAGGCATTATTTCCAATTGTTTAAGCTCACTTTGGTAATGCTTCGTTTTTTTGTTTAAATATTTTTTTACCATTTCATCGATACACAATATCGATACCCATTTAAAAAAAAAGGTTTTCCTAATGTAATAATGTAATACAGTGGTCGGCACTACCACACTCGCAAGAAAAAAATTTCATGTGTGAGTAAACGACTTCGTGTCCAGATATGAGATATAATATAGCTAGCATTTGGTTTTCTATGCAAAATCAATAGCTATTACTATAAAAATAGCTATTTTCCGCTAAAAGTGGAAAGATTTAGCTAGAGAAATAGCACTGATTCTTTGAGCATCAGAGCCGAAGGCATTTGCCGAGGCCACACGAAGTCTTCATACTGTCTGTGTGCTGGCAGCGCTGCCGGCAGAGGCTCTTTCAACCCCATGGGATAGGGACGTGACGACCACTGATGTAATGTAATGTTTTCTTATGCAATAACCTTCTTCTGGCAATTACAATAAACTGAAAAAAATTGAGCCAAATCGGCCTAGCCGTTCTCTCTGTTTAATCTATTAAATACATGATTAATCTGGACTAGTTCCAAACTAAAAAGATCATCGGTGATTAAAATTTCGTGAGGCTAATGCAGGTTGCTGCGGATCATTGCTAGACAGTCCACTTCCTGTACCCAAGTCAGCGAGGACAGGTTAAAATCGCAGAGGACACAGATGGACTGCGAGTCAGCCAAGTCATTGCTAATGCGGGCAATGTTATCCACATGAGCTCAAAGCTTCTGCATGGCGGTATATATGAAACCGCAAGGAAGATGGTTTCATCAGATCCAATCATGGAAACACAAAGTTGGTTCAAAATAGAACCAATAGAAATAGAATTCCGAAGCCGGACTGATGCGCATCTTAGGCTACGCTTGCCCGCAAAAATACAGCATCACGGTCCTTACGAAAAACTTGGTAAAGATTGGGGTCGAAAAACTTATTATCTAAGAAGTCCATTTTAAGCCTGGTTTTCACTAGTATGATGACATCATAATCCAACTGCGATGACGCTAGATACACAGCCTCAGATTTTGTTCGCATGCCAGAAATATTTTGAAAAAATATTTTCCGGCTAGGGCCATCACAATACGTGGATGACGACTGCGGCGCATGTTCCAAAGCCGGCAGCACCGCCGGTGCCATCATCACAGAGTTGATCTGGGCGCAGCTCATAAACAAGCAACCCAGTGGCCGGCCTGAGCAACGATGTGGCTCGAACTCTATATGATATGTCACCAGCATCCAGAGCGCCGAAATCAATCGGACGAGCGCGTGAAATAACATTTAGGAGAGCAACGCAGGCAGGGAGATGCTCGGGCGGCACCTGTCGAGGTAGCAGAGTCTTAAGAGAGTTAAGAGTATAAATCCCACCAACGCTCAACATAAACCCACGAAGTGGACGATCCAACGACGCACCATAACACAAAGCAGCATAATTCATCCAGGGGACCCCGAACGCAGCAGCTCCCGACGGATGGTGTGAGGGCTTTGGCTTTAGCCTAGGCAGTAGTCGAAGACGAGAAGGGGCATGCGGGAGATAATCCGTAAGAACATCGAAGCCAGCGACGCCGATCATTGGGGGTTTTTTGGCGAATGTACTGGTGTTTAGGATCTTCCAGCACCAGCCAGTTCTATAATGGTGTTGTTCAGTCACGGCAGCATT